>CALYDF020008184.1:0-11857 GCA_944474145.2 Dicrocoelium dendriticum | reverse complement strand
GTGTTTGTGAAGCTCTTCTCAGCGTTTGTGCGACCCCACCTAGAATATTGCGTCCAGGCCTGTCCACCATGCCTTGTCCGGGACAAAATGGCACTAGAAAGGGTGTTGCGTGTCGGTACTAGGTTGGTCAAGGGATTACAAGGGCAAACGTACCCCGAACGCCTACTTAGTTTGGGAATGCAGTCAATGCACTATCGAAGAATTAGAGGGGACCTAATCCTAACCTACCGTATTTTGACTGGGAAGGTTGGCCCTGATTTGTCCATGCTATTTAGTCCTGCTAGATTATCTGGTCTCCGCGGGCATTGTATGAAGCGGGACAAACCGCGGTCCGATCGTGTTAGAGCGGAGACACGGTTATCGCGTCGAGTCATCGAGCGCTGGAACCTGCTTCCTGAAAATGTTGTCAAGGAAGCTACGGTTAAGGGGTTTGAGCGTCAACTAGATGCTCTTGGGTAGCAACACGAAACCTTTCCGTTTTCCTGACAAATTCCCATCTTCATACTTCGATTCTATTTTCTTTGCTTTTTCTCGTCATTGGTATTATTCTCTTCTTTTAACTGATTTCCCCTACTCTCTTACCTTCGATTCTCCTTCCTCTCTTACTTACTTCACGTAACTGACACAGTTGGGACAGCTAATGTTAGGAACGTGGGCATTAAATTGGTGGACCAGGGTGTTTTTCGGGTGTTTTCCTTTTAGACCCATCAAGAAGTCGGAGAACCCCTATCAACTCCTGGATCGACGACCCGCTCAAGAAGGAACACTTACGGGATTCATCCTATCGTTGCAGTCCCACTTGAACTTGAACTTGAATACGATGTCTGCAACCGATGGTACCATCAGCTTTGTACGGACCTGAATACCGAGCAGTACACAGCGCTGGCATTCAGCGAGAAGTTGCTTTTTAGTTGCGCCAATTGCTGCCGCCACCGGCAAGGCCGCGCGGCCTTTCGTACGAAAGACGGATCTCTTGATACCCGGCTGCGAAATGTACAGCGTTCGTTCTCGATGCTCTCAGATAATTGCTTTAAGATTGATCTGCTCATGAAGACGCTTCCGGTCTCCAACAACGCAGATTTGATCGCCTACGCTGATGATCAACTTGTGGCAGCAATCATGTTACCGGTCCAGATGGCTACCGACCACAAGAATAAAGCAGCTTCGGACGTTGTATCTAAAGCTACCCTGATCGACGCCGAATTGCTAGTTCAAGGGTCCCTTCGAGTACAGCAAAAGAGAGCCAAGAAACCCCGTTAGCTCTCTGCTAAACAAGAAGTTATAGTTGTCTCGGCACCGGAAACAAGCCAAGTGTCGTTACTTGTCAAACCGTCTGACGGTTGCGCGAAGGCGAAGATTCCAACACACACTACTTGTCAGCCGAAGTTGCCGGCAATCTCGGTTCTCAACGAGAGAGCATGTTCTGAAAGTTTGCCTGCTTTTGCTCAAAACGAAAAATTCTCACGGGACCCTGCTCCCGTTATCAAGAAGAAAAAGCAGACCAAATCTGCCACAAAGCCTTTCGGTGAAATCGATGACCCTAACAAAAAGATGGCATTGACAATGGAACGAAAAACATACGCTGCCGTTGCTACCTCATCGGAGGGGCGAAAGACAGTCCCATCACCAGTGGTGAAGCCACCTGCTCCAAGTATCGAATCAAAGACCCGTGGGGTTAATACACCCCGTCGTGGCGAAGCTTTCACGGATAGCAGCGTTATATTCCGTAACGCTGCTGAATCTGCTGCTGTCCTTCCTGCTGATCGCATGTTAGACGACCTTCAATGGTTTAAAATGTGCGTAACGAAACTTCTTCCGCCTGGTTTTCCAGGCGTTACTGTCAGGAAGCTGATTAGACTGGGGAACGTCCCAGTTAACGTACCAAACCCTCGACCGCGGCTGCTTCGTGTGGTACTCTCTACCCCGGAGGAACGCAGCGCTCTCATGCGGTTTGCGTTTATGCTGAAGGGTACAAATATTAGCGTTCAGCCGGACCTTCCGCTGGCCGATAGGCTGAAGCTAAGGGAGGCCATCAAGGACCTCAAAAGTAAGCGAGCGGCCGGTGAACAGGGTCTCCGGTTAGTGAGTTTTCGGGTGGTCAGCCGGCGGTCATTTTCCGCCCTACCACTGCCCATTCTGGTAGCGTACGACCCAGGTCTGGATCTAACGAATACCAGATAGTGTTAAGTAATGTGCGCAGCCTAAGGAATAAGGTGTACGAGTTAGGTCTGCTTGTAAATGGGTCTCATCCCGATATACTCGGATTCACTGAAACGTGGCTTTCTCAGGACATCACTGATGATGAAGTACATCTACCTGGCTACGCACTATTTAGGTGCGATCGCTCTGTTGGCCGACAGGGAGGGGGCGTCGCTCTCTATGTGAGTTGTAAACTTGACGTTTTGGAGACTTGCTTATTTCAGTCGGTCTCTGCTCCCTTCATCTCAGTCACAAGGAGAAAGGAAGCACGAGCACAGCCGCCCTGGATAGATCCCACTGGCAGGCATCTGCTCACAAAGAGGTCTAGATGTTGGCGGACTTACCGAGATGCTCCGTCCATCGATACCTATGGCAGATACCGTAAGGCTAGAAATAAGTGTAAGCAACACCTAAGGAATTCTCGGCTCAATTTCGAGAAAGGGTTAGCGGACGAAGCTTCAGAGGATCCAAAAAGATTCTTCGCTTATGTCAAAAGGCGCTGCGGTTCGAGCATGTCAGTTCCAGTATTGATGCGTGATGACGGTACTCATGCGCATACGGACTATGACAAGGCCTACGTGCTCAGTGGGCAATATGCGGCAACCTTTGTAAGGAAAACCTCTTTGACAGGCGTGGAGCTGGTTTTCAGGACCCCGGAGGGTTCAGAACTATCTGGATTTATTGTAGCGGAGACGGAAGTTCGTAGGCTGTTAGAAGGGCTATACACTTCTAAGGCCTCGGCCTGATTTAATTCACCCGAAACTATTACATGATTTAGCTGCGGAACTAAGTGGACCACTCGCTAATGTGTTTCAGAAATCGCTTGACAGCTGTGTATTGCCTTCCAAATGGAAGGAAGCTGACAGCTGTCCCATCTTCCAAAATGGAGACAGGGGTCTGCCTGCAAATTAAAGGCCAGTTAGTCTGACGAGTGTAGTAGTCAAACTCCTCGAGAAACTGGTGGGACATTCATTGGAGAGTCATTTGAGTAGATTTAATCTACTTAGCAATGTGCAACACGAATTCCGGAAGGGATTTTCGTGTCTGACGAATCTACTGGTGGCTCGCGAAAGTTGGGCGGATGCAGTGGATAATGGCCACGCGCTGGACGTGCTTTTCGTCGACTTTTCGAAGGCATTTGATAAGGTACCCCATTTGAGGCTCGCGCAAAAGCTGTCCTCCTACGGGGTGTCTGACCGCGCCCTTCATTGTGTGACTGCCTTCTTGCAGGGTAGAGAACAGTGTATACGGGTAGGCCGAGGCCTATCGTTTATGCAGTCTGTCCTCAGTGGCGTGCCGCAGGGCTCGGTCCTTGGACCGCTGCTGTTCTCTATCTATGTAAATGATCTACCCGCGTAGATTGAGGTACCATCGCTGCTATTTGCTGATGACCTGAAGCTGTGGAACATTGTCGATGTTCCTGGGGGTTCCGAAGCTACTCAGCGAGCATTGGATAAGCTTTGGGACTGGTCTACTTTATGGTTACTGCCCATAAATCAGGCAAAGTGCTCCGTTCTTCGAATTGGAGGAGGTTGTCCTCCTACGAAGTACGTGGTCGGTGGGGTCGAACTGCCCCGTGTATCTAGCCAGATTGACCTATACGTCGTACACTCTTCGGCCTTACACTCCGGCGACAACTGGAAGAAGGCCGCAAGCAGAGGTTTCCGCATGTTGTGATTAATTCGACATTCTTTCGGGATCTTGACGGGCGGCATCTTTACGAGGCTGTTCTCGGCTCTCGTTCGGCCTCATCTGGAATACTGCGTCCAGGCTTGTCCGCCCTGCCTCGTCCGGGGCAAAATGGAGCTAGAGAGGGTTTTACGAGTGGGTACTAGGTTAGTCGAGGGATTCCGGGGACGGACTACCCCGAGCGTCTACTTAGTTTGGGAATGCATTCAATGCACTACCGAAGGCTCAGAGGAGACCTAATCCTAACCTACCGTATCTTAACTGGAAAGGTTGGTCCAAATTTATCTTGGCTATTTAGTCCCGCTGGATTGCCTGTTCTACGCGGTCATTCCTTGAAGCTGGACAAACCGCGGTCCGATCGGATTAGGGCGGAAATCCGGCTGTCACGCCGAGTTATCGACCGCTGGGACATGCTTCCGGAAAGCGTTATCAGGGAATCTACGGTTAAGGGGGTTAAGCGGCAACTTGACGCTCTTGGGTGGCAAAACGAAACCTTTCCATTTTTCTGATTAACTCGCATCTTCGCACTTCGATTTTCTTTTCTCTACTTTTCTTCACGTATTGGTATTATTTTCTAATTTAAGTGCACTTCCTTATTCTGTACCTTCGATTTCTCTTCCTATCCTTTGTTTACTTCACGTGACTGCTACAGCAAGGACTGCTAGGGCAGGAAACGTGGGCATTAACTGGTTAGCCAGGGTGCGTGTCCTGGAGAAAGTAAGAATTGCCTTGGAAATTCCCTATTTTAGTGATTAATCGATTATTAACGATTATAGCATCGATTTCGAACGTTCCTGAATGTTCTTCTTCTGCACGTGATCAAAATCCACCTGACCTCTCGGGAAAAGATATGGGGAGCCACTAAGCTTGGCAGCTGACCTTCCAATTCTAGAAGTCGAAGGTCAGCAGAGACCTATAACTACAGCCAGGGTCCTCGGTCGTTGTACAGTGTTCGTTGGCGGTGATTAATACGTTATTTGTCAGGGTCATTGGCGTTCTGCTTTTTTCCTTCGGTTGGGCTAGAAGTTTTGCGGAGCAGTGAATTGTTATTTTTGGAGTTGCGTCTAGTGAGAAGATTATAACAAATAGTGACGGAGAAAAGTGGAAATGTCATGAATATTTCTGCTGAACAATTTCAAAAGCTGCTTTTTCAACAGCAAGCTCAAATGGAGGCGCAAATGAAAATGATTGAAAATCTGACCAAATGCTTGAGTTTGCAGACAACTGGAGCAGCGACGCGGGACACGCAGGCAACTTCCGTTGATCTTCTCACGAACACCATCACTGAATTCCATTATGAAGCGGATTCTGGAAGCACTTTCGAAGCGTGGTTCAAACGCTGGGAAGACATGTTCCAGACGGACTTCAGTCGTCAGGACGACTCCTGGAAAGTGCGATTGCTACTCCGCAAGCTCGGAATAAGTGAACATGCAAGGTTCATAGACCACATTTTGCCCAAACAGCCGAAGGATCTGACATTTGACGAAGCAGTGTCGCAGTTGAAGGAAATTGTTGGTGAGTCGGTGTCCTTGTTTAGTATTCGCTATCAATGCCTGAAAATAGTCAAACAGGAATCTGACGATTTTGGGGCCTTAGCAGACATGATTAACCGTGAGTGTGAACGATTCAAACTACGCTCCTTAACGGACGATAAATTTAAATGTCTCATTTTCGTCAGTGCTCTACAATCGCCCAGTGATACTGAAATCCGAACGCGGCTTTTAGCTAAGCTAGAGCAGGACCCTGATCTGACATTGAAGGCCCTCGTTAGCGAATGCAAACGGCTTCTCACTCTAAAACACGACACTGCCATGGTCGAACGCAGTGGTCTAGCGTCACCAGATACGGTTTAACTTGTGAAAAAGACCAGGACCGGCAACGCAAGCAGACCCTTCAAGAGGCCTACGAAGAAACCGCCCACAGCATGCTGGTCATGCGGCGAATGGCATTTTGCTCGCTTTTGTCCCTTCAAACAGCATAGTTGTCGGACGTGCCATAAGCGTGGGCATAAGGAGAAATGCTGCAGTCAAGTCCGGTCGAAGAAAGTGCAGAAGTCTCAACGAAGGGTTAATTCTAGAAGGGGCAGCGCTGAATCTCTCTCCATAGTCGCCGCATTCCAAAGCGAGAGGAAACCGAGACGAAGATTCATCACTGTATTAATCAATGGTATCCCAACGAAACTGCAATTTGACACTGCCTCAGACATCATCATCATTTGCAGGCGCACATGGAATCACATAAAGAGGCCGAAGATGGTCGACTCCCAGAAAGTTGCACATAATGCATCCGGCGGTGTGTTAAACTTGGTCGGCGAACTCAATTGCAAGATTGCTTTCCAAGGTGTGGAGAATTCGGGAACATACTACATTTCGGACCGGCCGAATTTGAATCTTCTTGGCCTTGACTGGATTAAAAAGTTGAACCTCCTCGATGTTCCCTTGAATCAGATCTGCAACCGAGTTCGAGCAAGTCCAGACCCATCTGCAAAGTCCGTCGAAGACATGACACGTACCCTAAAGCGAAAATTTGCTTCTGTCTTTCAGGATGGCTTGGGCCACTGTACGAAATTCAAGGCAACACTGAACTTGCGACCAGGTGCTAAACCAGTGTTCAAGGCCAAAAGACCAGTACCATATGCAGCCATGTCAATCGTTGAGCAAGAGCTCGATCGACTGGAAAGTGCCGGGGTCATCACAGCCGTAAACTACTCATCATGGGCCGCACCTATTGTCGCAGTGAAGAAAGCAAATGGCAAGGTACGCGTCTGTGCTGATTTTTCAACTGGCCTCAACGCCGCGCTGGACGACCATCAGTATCCCTTACCTGTACCGGAGGATATCATTGCAAAGCTGAATGGTGGTAAGTACTTTGCAAAGCTTGGTCTATCCGATGCTTATCTGCAAGTGGATGTTGACGAAGTCTCGAGGGAGTTGTTGACGATCAACACTCATCGTGGGCTATTTCAATACAACCGCTTGCCATTTGGTGTGAAAACGGCGCCAGCCATCTTCCAACAGTTGATGGACACCATGCTAGCGGGTGTTTCTGGAACCGCTGCATATCTGGACGATATCATAGTGATAGGTCGAACACCGGAAGAACTCTTCAACCGCTTGGATGAAGTGCTTGGTTGCATACAATCGTACGGCTTCCGGATCCGTGAAGATAAATGCACATTTTTCACGCCGCTCATCAAATACCTCGGTTTTATCCTCGAAAGGGATGGACGTCGTCCAGATCCGGAAAACATCGAAACCATTAGAAAAATGCCTCCACCCACAGATCTACAGCCTCTGCGTTCCTTTTGTGGGCTCATCAGCCACTACAGCGCATTTTTGCCTGAGATGCACCGCTTGCGTGCACCGTTAAACAAGCTCCTATCCAAAGGACAAACTTGGAACTGGACAGCAGAATGTCAGCATGCCTTCGAACGCGTCAAGTCACTGTTGTCTTCAAACTTGCTTTTGACACATTTCGATCCCTCCAAAGAGATCGACCTAACCACAGATGCATCAAGCCATGGGATTGGTGCAGTAATTGCACACACGCACACCGATGGATCTCAAAAAGCAATCGCCCATGCCGCCAGAACCCTTACGAAGGCCGAGAAGAACTACAGTCAGATTGAGAAAGAAGCATTGGCCATAGTGTACGCGGTAAAGAAATTCCACAAACTGCTATACGGCCGCCGCTTCAAGCTTCTGACAGATCACAAGCCCTTGCTAGCTATCTTTGGTTCGAAAAAGGGCATCCCGGCCTACACAGCCAACAGGCTACAACGTTGGGCTCTTACGTTAAAGGGGTATGACTTCGAGATCCAATATCAGTCGACAGTTTCCATTTGCCAAGCAGATGCACTGTCACGCCTAATTGATACCCGTCAGCAAGAACATGCAGACACACTCATTGCCTCGGTGGAGATTGAACCAGACGTCAACTTTCTGGTAACTGACTCACAGCCCTGTCTACCAGTTACCGCAGAAGCTGTACGGACCGAAACACTTCGGGACCCAATACTCAAGAAGGTTACTCAGTTTCACAAAACAAGTTGGCCACGTTCATGTCCATCTGCCGAGTTGCAACAGTATTTTCAGAGGAGACACTCACTCTCTATTGTAAACGATTGCATACTATTTTCAGAAAGAGTGGTCATCCCCAAGACACTTCAGGAGCGCCTTATTCGAGAGTTCCACGCCGGGCATCCTGGAATCAACCGGATTAAGGCGCTTGCCCGCAGTTATGTATACTGGCCCTTAATGGACAAACAGTTGGAAGAAATAGCCAGACGCTGCCAAAAGTGTGCCGATGTTTTGAAAGCACCACCGAAAGCAGAACTCTGTTCATGGCCAATAGCTACTAAGCCGTGGTGCCGCATTCATGTCGACTTTGCAGGACCGATCAACGGGAGAAGTTTCCTCATTTTAGTCGACTCATACAGCAAGTGGCCAGAAGTATTTCTCATGGATAACACCACCACCAATGCCACCATATCGAAACTGCGGCAAGCCTTTAGCAGATTCGGCTGTCCTGAGACAATGGTCACTGACAATGGCTCACAGTTTACTTCAGCAGCGTTTAAGGAGTTTTGCAAGCAATGCGCCGTCCAGCACGTTCGCTCGCCGCCGTTTCACCCACAGTCGAATGGCCAGGCAGAAAGATTTGTCGACACATTCAAGCGAGCCCTCCAAAAATCAAAAGGGGAGGGACGTATAGAGGAGGTGGTTGACCTTTTCCTCTACCGATCAACACCGAATCCACAAGCGCCAGACGGAGTCTCTCCAGCACAGGCCATGATCAA
Organism: Dicrocoelium dendriticum; assembly: GCA_944474145.2. Taxonomy (NCBI): domain Eukaryota; kingdom Metazoa; phylum Platyhelminthes; class Trematoda; order Plagiorchiida; family Dicrocoeliidae; genus Dicrocoelium; species Dicrocoelium dendriticum. Next base: position 3,171 of record CALYDF020008184.1, on the reverse strand, counting down.
CCGAAAGCTCCGCATGCCTTTCGACGCCATCCGACCTGGCTCGGAGTCCTCTGTTGGTGAAAGAAACCGCAGAATGGAACAGGAATTTAACCGGCGGAATGGAGCAAAGAAGCGATCATTCACGCTTGGACAGAAGGTGCTAGTACGTGACTACCGGGAAGGCCATGCAAATTGGACGCCAGGGACGGTCAAAAGCAAGCGCGGAAACGACATGTATGACGTGAAGATGGGCGCACAAGTCTGGCCACGGCACGCAAACCAGTTACGGCCTACATTGTGTCAGCCAGAACAAGAAAGGCCTACTGACCTCCCGTTCGATTTACTGGTGGAAATTTTCAACCTGCCGAAGGTAACAGTGGACGACTGCCCAAGGTCGAGCAACGAATCCAGAACAAGAACATCGGAACAAAGTTCTCGGGCGCTTCTGCCAAGGAGGTGGACCAACAGGCAGATAACACCGTCCCGAAGACTGCAAGTTAATCCCAGGCTTTCCTCTTACACCTCGGAACAAATCTCAGGAGGGGCGGTGTCCGGGAGAAAGTAAGAATTGCCTTGGAAATTCCCTATTTTAGTGATTAATCGATTATTAACGATTATAGCATCGATTTCGAACGTTCCTGAATGTTCTTCTTCTGCACGTGATCAAAATCCACCTGACCTCTCGGGAAAAGATATGGGAAGCCACTAACCTTGGCAGCTGACCTTCCAATTCTAGAAGTCGAAGGTCAGCAGAGGCCTATAAATACAGCCAGGGTCCTCAGTCGTTGTACAGTGTTCGTTGGCTGCGATTAATACGTTATTTGTCAGGGTCATTGGCGTTCTGCTTTTTTCCTTCGGTTGGGCTAGAAGTTTTGCGGAGCAGTGAATTGTTATTTTTGGAGTTGCGTCTAGTGAGAAGATTATAACAGTGCGATACAAGTGTTCCGTTTTAGATCCATCGATAACTGAGCACTTCATCCATTCCTGGCTCAACGATCCGCTCAAGATGGAACACTCACGGGATTCTCCTGTCGTCCCAGTCTCATCTGAACTGAACTGAACCCTGTTCGAAATACTTGCGCGGAAAGGTGCTCCAACGAAAGTTCAAGTTCAAGTGGGACCGGAACAGTAGGAAAATCCTGCAAAGGTTCCACCTTCAAAAGTGCCGTTGAGCCAACACGGAAACCGGTGCGTTAATGTGCCAAAGGAGAGCCAAATCAACACACGCGATTCACATGGTCAACCAAACAATGCCCAGTGGGCAGGGCACGTACGTGCCCTCACTCACTCTGTGAATAGATGCTTGATAATGGGGGACTTCAACGTCCCTGAAGTAAATTGGCATGACCTATCTTATGAGGCAGCGACAACTGGGTTGGCTGCTGAGCTTCTTGACTTGACACTGGAAGTACCCTTACACCAATTTGTCCATCGACCCACCAGGTACATGGTGGGTCACGCTCCTTCTCTGTTGGACCTGGTTTTCGCAAAGTCGGTTGACTTTGTGAGTGACCTTGAGTACGGCCCCCTTTGGGAGCCAGTGACCATACGTGTTTGTCATTCACTTGTGCTCTCATTAGAGACTACGATTCACGCAGGGTCCGGACTCCGAACATTTGGCACGCCGACTTTCCGTCCATTAGAGGCAAAGCAGTAAGTTTCCCATGTATCATCTTGCCGAATGATGATATACAGACGGCTTGGGATACGTTTAAGTCTTTCCTCCTTAACATATCCCACCCTCCCATCTCTCGGTAGAGAAGCGTACCAAAGCGAAGCCACCATGGTTGGACTCAGTCGCACACCAGCTAATGAATAGACGGGCAAGATGCTGGCGGATCTACCGGACAGTTCTCTCAGAATGTACTTTTCGGCGTTATCGTGAAGCTCGGAATGCTTGCAAGTCATTTACGAGCTGCTAGACTTAGCTATGAGATAGAGCTGGCTAACTCAGCCTCCGCGAATCCCAAGAGATTCTTCGCCTACGTCAAAAGGCGTAGTAACGTTGGCTCATCCATCCCAGTGTTACTAGGCAGCGACGGCGCCACTGCCACCACTGATCACAAAAAACATGTCTACTCAGAGCGCAGTATACCGGGACTTTTGTTCGGGATGAGCAATTGCCGCATCTTGACCTAGCAATGAGAGTCCCCCAGTACTCCTGTTTAACACACGTCACAATTTCGGAGGCAAAAGTTCTCCAACTTCAGGGGCTAAATCCGCTGGGATGGCTGATATTCAGCCTAAGCTTCTGTACAAGCGAGCTATATGGCCCAGTGACGTGTTTATTTCAATTATCGCTTCGCAGCTGCTCCTTTCCCAAGGACTGGAAGGATGCTATCATGTGCCCGATTTTTAAATAGGGCGACAAGCATCTCCCTGCAAATTATAGACCGGTAAGTTTGACAAGCGTACTGGTCAAGGTATTGGAGAAGTTGGTCAGAGATGTGCTTGAAGACCACCTGCGGGAGTTTGGTCTGCTCAGTCCACTGCAACACGACTTTCGCAAGGGTCATTTCTGTATGACTAATTTGCTAGTTGCACACAAATGTTGGGCGGATGCTTTGGATCGTGGTCATGGAGTATATGTAGTGTTTATTGAATTCTCCAAGGCGTTCGACACTGCATTACATTCTCGCCTTTCCTTGAAACTTCGGTCCTATGGAATATCCGGGCGTGCACTAAAATGGATCACCACGTTTCTGGGAGTGAGTGAGATGTGTTTTCGTGTGGGGTCTAGTCTGTATTTTGGTCAGTCAGTCCTCAGTGGGGTCCCTAAGGGTTCGGTGCTTGGCCCGTTGTTATTTTCCTTGTATGTCAACGAGCTGCCCAAACTATTGGAGGTACGGTCTCTCATGTTTGCAGATGACCTAAAGTTTTGGCACATAGTGTCTGACTTCGATGGACCCCAGACTCCGCAACGGACCTTCGATAAACTGTGGGACTGGGCTGCTCTGTGGCAGTTGCCCATAAATTATGCAGTGTTCCATCTTACGAATAGGACCAAATAGCCCCCAAACGTGTTATTTGCTTGGCGGTAATGAACTACACCATGTTACCCAATTGGTAGACCTAGGGGTCACGTTGTCTTCAGAACTTAAATCCATTGAGAACTGGAGGAAAGCTACGTGCAAGGGTTTCAGAATGTTGTGGATGATCCGCAGGGCATTCGGGACCATCACGGGCGCTATG
>CALYDF020008183.1:0-11840 GCA_944474145.2 Dicrocoelium dendriticum | reverse complement strand
ATACCGACGAGCATCGATAAGTTCAAGAGACTGCGAAGAGACTCAATGTTCATGTTGACCATTAGACTTACCACATGAGAAGTTGCCTGCTGCTAGCAAGGTCTTATGAACATGCGACCAGTGACCCTCATTTGTCTCCAGTGAACGTTTACTTAATTCGCATGTCTGCGTATTTTGGTAGGCATTCAGAATATTTGGCTTCGTCAGTTGGCTGGTGTCAATGCGCTCACAGCGTTGTCATGGGCGTCCGCCAAACCGCATCCGTATATCAGCACATACAAGTGCATGGTCGGTGTGCACATATGTGCTCCAAATCGAGCGATAGTTCTGGATGCAGCTTCTCCAGCATTAACTGATTGCAATGTGATCGATTTGCGTTTAAGACTAGTGGGCGACAAGTCACCCTCCGGTAGGTGCTGTGTCGGAGGTTAGTGCTCGCAGGAAATAAGAGGGTATCTTCAAACGAATGAAGTAACCGCTCGCCGTTATCATTACGGGAGCCTACACCGTGCTGACCGCCCAGATGCATTTCATCAGTGGACAACCTTCCAGGTTGTGCGTTCAGATACCCCGCCAGCACAACAGTGTCCGAGCTTTTTCAGTGGCTAAGGAGCTCGTTCAGTTGACGATAGAAGTCGTCTTTTACCGAGTCATCGCCACAGTTTGTGGGTGCATAGGCAGCAATGATGAATAGACACCTATTAGTCCCGCGCGACTTCGAAGCTTTGAACGAGCCAGCCAATCGAACCGCACACATCAAGCTATTGATTGGGATCCAATCAACCAGAATAGCTTCAGCGCGCGGACTCAGGGCAATACCAATACCGGCTTGGCCGGTACTCGAAGCTGCATCGTCACCGGATAGGCGCAATGAGAAAATACTGCTGGTGTCACCTGAAGGGGATCGCAGAGTGAGCAAAGAGCTCGAGTCTTGAAGGCGAGTCTCCGATAAGCAGCAGATATCGATCGAGAGGGTCGCTAAATTTCGGGTAAGTGCTTCACGTTGACCGAACTGTAGCAATGTGCGTACATAGAGGCACGCCAATCTGAAAAACAGTCGAGGGCTCCAAATGAAAGCCGATGAACTGGGATGGACCGCTTGGTTGGACATGAGCTCATCGACATCACAGGAGTGACGCTCCGCGTTTGCATGTGATTTGAAACTAGAAGATAAACGCCTAGCAAAGCACGTTGGGGGGGCAAGAATCGGGGGTTGAAAACTGGGGGATAAAAGTGAAGTTGGAACGGGACAATAAGGGAGAAAAAGCGTAAGAGGGGGAAGGAAAAGACGGGAAAGCTTGAGAAGTAGCATCCAAACTCCTATCTACCCTGCTCGATGCAGCAGATAGGGCACCGTTGATTATCCTATGCGGTGGCCGGAACATCAGGAATTTGTTTGACGAAAGGTTCACAGTATTGCGTCGGCAGGATACTGTCAGGTTGCCCAGGCCTAGACAGGAAAACGATTACGTGACGCAAAAGGGAATTAGCGTTGTGCTCATGGATATCCGTACTGCTTTCGATTCTGTCGACTGGACTGCATTGTGGCACTGTATGTTGAGGAATGGCGTCCCCAGGAAGTTCGTTTCCACACTGCGTGCTGCATACAATCTGACCCCGAGTAGAGTTAGGGCTTATGGCAAGCTTACGCCATCTTTCGCTTACACCAGTTGAGTCTCCCCAATGCTCCTCAAACTTTATCCGTAAGATTCGTCGAACACTGGTTTTTAGCTCATCTTAGGCATTCGAGTTGCTGATTTGTTCTATGCAGATGATATTGCATTGCTGGGTGGCGGCTTACATGCCGTCCAAGTTGCACCTGACGACGGAAGCATCAAAGCCTGGAATGTACTTACCCTATTTCAAGGGTACAACTCTTTCCAGACTGGCAGATGCCTGTGCAGGCATTCAGCCTTAGAATCAAGACACTGGAGGTAACGGAGAGATTGGCTAACTGGGAAGCTGCATCACCGTTGGTGCAGGCGCTAAAGACGAGATTTCTATGCGCATCATAAGAGTTCGTTTCGCTTTCTCCAAACAATATATATATATATATATATATATATATATATATGCTGCGGCTGATGTTACATTCATGATGCTTCTTCACCGCAGTTGGGCTACACCAACTTACACTTCAACTAGGTCTTTTTTAAGCTGGATAAATTTCATTCCCCTTTATTTGGTTTGGTCTGCCTACTTGACTAATATTCTATTAACTGGCCGCGTTGCTTACGCTAATTGTGGTTATTTTCGTTAACTTTATTGCATTTGTAGCCTTTTTGAATAACTTCTGAACATTTTGTACTTATCGCAGAGTGATTGCTAACCAACCTACTTCATATGCTAATTTAAGGAGAAGTTATGTCTGCATAGCGGTATTCTTTAACAGCTATATTTTATTTGATAATGTCATTTCAAATGATTGGCTGTTGTTTGAAATCCCCGGTGTGGCTGCGCTTAAAGTGCAAGTTGACAAGGTGCCTACCAGTTTATTACTCATTACCTCGTCCATACTGGCTCTAGGAGACAGTTGGTCGTTGCTGGATGGGACGGAGTGCACGGTCCTTGTGGTTATGCTAGGTACGTAGAGCGGTTCCATGCACTCAGTGTGGAGCGGACTACGGTCCAACCACCGCCTTGTGTGCGCTTGATTCTCTAAATACAGTGTGCTTGTGTTTGCCTGTGAAGGAGTGTGGGCCGGCTCCGTTGATGAAACGTGGCTTCCATCCGTATGCCTCCCGGTCTTATTCCTTCGGGTTTATACTGGATATGGGGTGTGTGGTGCAGCGCAAGCCACCCATCGTCCCTCTGTAGGCGCAGGCGTCATGTGGCTGGCCACAGTGACAGGCAAATCCGAAAACGGATGACGCCAACCATATATATATATATATATTTATATATTTATAGATATATATATATATAAGACAGGCGACTCAGGAATGATTGTGCCGCCGCAACATCGTCGAAAAGCAAGACGATATTGTCCGCATAATCAAGATCAACTAAGCTTTCACCAGCAAGCACTTCAACGCCTACATCATGAGATTCCGCAAGGAAACACTCCATTATAGAATCCACGACGAAATTGAACAGAAATGGGGAAATCGAGCAACCCTGAGGAAAGCCACTTGTGGTTGAAGAGCTATCCGATAGGCCACCGTTAACCCTGACGCGGCCTGTAGAGTTCGAGTATAGAGCACGAAGGATGTTCACATATTTCGTGGAAACACCTTTCCGCGCAAGTATTTCGAACAGAATCGATCGATCGACTGAATCGAACGCACCCTTGAAATCAAGGAACACAGCTATTGTCTGCCTGCGGTATGCGTAACGCTGCTCTAGCACCTGTTGCAAAGTGAATATATGGTCTAAACAGCCACACCCGGGCGGGAAACCGGCCTATTCTTCCCTAATTCGAGATGCCCGTTCCGCAGTGAGGCGACGAACGAGAATTGAGGCCAGCAACTTTGTTACCACTGGTGTTAAGATAATACCATTGTGGTTATCATAGTCGGTGCGACTGCCCTACTAGCATAGTGGTACCATAATCAATTCACTCCAGTTAGTTGGAATGGTTTGTTCAAAGATCAGTGCTTTGTAGAGCACATCACCTCCATAGTTAAATGGTACGAGTGCGAAAGAATCCGGGACAGCGGCATGAAAACAGTTAAGGGCTGCGACCTCGTTTCGGACTTCACCCTCCGACGGTGTCCCTAAACTAACTGGCCATGGCTCAGCCTGCAACACTTGAGTAGGAAGCGGTCCGGGGACAGATGGCCAGCTGAAATGATCTTGAAAGTGCTCCGCCCAAAGAGCCATACAGAGCTCCATATTGCGCTGTCTTTGATTGTCTTAGTGATGCCTGGTTTCTTAGGACCAGTGGTGCGCATCAGATGGAAAAGATTACCATAATTGCTTATTGCTCCTGTCTCCTCCATTACTTGAGCCCTACTGATCCACCAGGCTTACTGGTCAACAACGCAGACTCCGCCTTAGGTCGTATCTAATAGTCCGTCTGGTCACGTTGAGCTCAGAGCCAGCCGGGAGTATTCTACTGGACTCCAAAAGGTTAGGCTGACTTGCCGAACAATCTCCTCGTGGTGTCAGATAGGTGTGATTCGGGTATTTCCCGTTCCAGCAAATGGTTCGGCGGCAGTGTTCAAGGAGGTAGTGGGTTTTCGCCTGGCAAGCGTTCTCCTATAAAAAGCCACAAATGTCTGTTTACCAAGACTGCGAGGTGGCGGATGTAACTCAATCAATCATTAAGTAACAACAGTAGTACATAAGCCATTGCAACTGATGTTTCGCTGCCATACAACTACGATGACCTATAAAATAAAGAATAATAGGAGGGAGAGGGGGGAATTACGTGAAAACCCTAATGCCCTAAGCAAAAATTCAGAGTCAAGGCGCCTATACCTTGTGTAGACAACATACCGTCACAAACAGCTGGCTATCGTGCAAAGATAAGGCGGCATCGGCAAGACAGCTTCCTTGAGGCTTTCACTGCCACGCGTCATAATCAACCATTACACCACAGATAACTCAGCACCAAACACACTTTAAATAGGCAATTCGATTAGGAGACGTGCCACTGGTGTCGGTTGTGAGCCATGTCCTGTAGAGTCTCGAGCCAAGCACAAGGCGAGTCACGTGGACTCCAGCCCGGAAGGCGAGACGGACCAACGGCACCCAGTTTGGTCGTCAGTGACTTCATTTCCCGCTTTCAAGTCAACTTCTGTCCGCCTCGAACCTTGCACCACCCTACACCTGGTAGACTGAACAAGGCCCTCATAGGTAAGCGTAACCAAGCATACGTAGCACGTGCCAGAGCCAACGCAGCTTATTCAGTGCTATCTGTTGTTCGAGAGAGCTAGCTTGATTACCACTACCTATTACTCGCATACGCACATCATCGTTGCGGACACCCTAATGCCATCTGACATCAGCAGTGCTTCGCAGATAATCATGGTCAAAGACCTGAAGGCGCATTAGATCTTCAGACCGAAGGGGCCAAGTCTCACTACTATTCAGCAGAACGGCCCTCACTGTGGCCTTGTATACACGGCCTTTCAGACGGAGGGAAACTTCCTTCTACCGCCACTAAATAAAGTCACTGCCATTTGCCCCTCCCTGAGAGGCATTGTACTTCAAGGGTGCGTTGGGCGCCTGGTCCTTCACGGACCGAAAGGCGGATGAACCATCAGTTTAGTCACAGGGCTCCCAATGGGTTGCGACGTCTACACATCGCTCTTCTGCCTTGTAGGTTAGGTCTTTGATCAAAGGCTCGGGTTAGGGCCACCTAAGACAACCCTCTACTTCAGCCTGGACAACCGGGTAGTATCACGCCCGTTGAGGAATGATGGACCACACCGTTTACTACTGCTCCTGCTACGCCTATCTTCTATGCGAACTCAAGTGCTCAAACGCCACTTACAGATCACCCCACCTCCCGTCCTTCACCTATATGTACGCTTATGTATTCTTGGGTCACGGTCACAACCAACCCACGTCTCGCAACTGATGGAAGTAACAGCCAAACTCCCGGTGTTCAATGTCCTGCGATCGCAACCGCCTCTCACTCCACCGAAGCTCCAGCTCTTCTTCGACCTGGTTCTCTATTCATCCTCGCAGCGTTCAATGTTCGAACTTTGATGCAGATCGGATGACAAGCATGTCTGGCCAGTACTCTTGAAACGCTTTCGGTAGATATATGTTGCCTTTCAGATACCAGATTACAAGACTCTAGCGCCGTCAGCAGAATTGCCTCTCCGGTAAATCCTGACGACAAATACCACTTGCGGCATTCCGGAGACCCAGAAGCTGCCGCCACTGGCAAAGCTGGTGTTGGGATTGCACTGAATGCCAGGGCTGAATCAGCTCTGCTTGACCGGATCCCAGTCAACAGTCGGCTATCTGCAGTCAGACTACGAAGTTCATGTAATGTAAGCAGGCGTCGAGACGTAAAGCGCGCCTTGTTTGTTGTCTCCGCCTACGCCCCTACAGACTGCAGCCCGGATGCAGTCAAGGATAGCTTTTATCAGCTGATACAGGAACTTCTGCGTTCCTCCAAAAGGACTGATATAGTCATTCTTGCCGGGGACTTTAACGCACGAGTGGGCCGCCTTCCAGCAAGCAAGCACCACCTTAGGGGTAGTTTTGGTCTCGGTGGCAGTCTATCAGACAATGCAGACAGACTGCTTGCTCTTTGCTTTGATCATCGCGCACTAGTTTTCGGCACTCGAGGAGACACATTGCTACCTGGCGCCCGCCGCCAAAAACGCAAGAGTGCTACCAGCTTGACCATATAACGATAAGCTACAGATGGCGCGGAAACGTAACGGACTGCCGATCGTACTGGTCAAGTTTTCTAGACTCCGAGCATGCATTGGTTCGTGCTAATATTTTGCATGCGTTTCGGAGGATCACTAAAGGGCGCTCACGACCGACCGGACGTCGCAAATCTACAAAACCCTGCGATTTTAAACAGGTACAAAGCCACACTGTCAGCCATGCTTGGTTCAACTATTGACGGTGATCCCGATTCGCAGTGGGCGCAGTTCAAAGATGCTTTAGTTTCCGCCAGTATGGACACTTGTGGAGTTGCCTGTCACCCACCGAAGCATTGGATTTCTGCCGTCTCCTTGTCGCTGATGAACAAACGCCGCTTGATCCCGTCAGACTCCAGACACAGTGAAGAACGCCAATCCCTGGGTCGAGTGTTGCGCAGGATTCTGCAAATGGACCGAGAAGCTTAGCGGTGTGAACTTGCAAAGGAGGTGGGGCTTGTTAGTCCCTCTGGTAATACCAGAAAACTTTTCCATCTTATTCGAGTCACCGAAGGTGTTCGATCTAGTATAAGTGAAACACTATGCGAAGAGGATGGCAGCTTAACCACCAATCTTAAACGAAGGTTGGAACGATAGGTCGGACATTGTGGCTCGCAGTCTTCTTGGCCCCCAGCTCCATCTGCTACCTCTGGCGCTCTCGTTGGGGCCGAGTGGTCTACCCCCACAGATCCTCCCTCTTACCAGGAAATCAAGCAGGAGCTCCGCCACATGAAGCGTTATAAAGCCCCCGGCCCTGATGGTCTTCCTCCAGCTCTATTTAAAGATGGTGGCGCTTCGCTGGTTCGAGAACTCACTACTTTGCTCTCGAAAGTTTGGTCGAAAGAGGAAGTTCCATCATTTTGGAGTGAATCGATAGTCGTCTCCAACTTCGAAAAGAGCCTGCGTACAACCTGCTCTAACTATAGAGGCATAACCTTAGTCCTCGTCGTTTGTAAGCTGCTGGTGTCCATCATACTTCGCAGGCCATCACCAACGCGCGAATCGTTGCAGCGAGAAGAACAAGCTGGGTTTCGCCTTGGTCGCGGCTGCTTCGAGCAAGTCTTCACACTCCGCCAGACCCTCGAGCTCCGCCATGTGTATCAGAGGCCAACGACTGCTGTGTTCCTGGATATCCGTGAAGCCTTGGATTCTATCGATCGGACGGTACTGTGGCACTGCCTACTGAAGAACCGTGTCCCCGTGAAGTTCGTCTCTATACTGCGCTCTCTCTATAGTCTGACCTCGGGCAGGGTTAGGGCTTATGGCAAGCTTTCGTCTACCTTTGTGTTTCTAGTGAAGGAGCAGTTCAACTGGCCTCCAGCACCGGTGATCCCTCATTCGGGAATCAGTAGTGCTCCCTGGTGTGTAGACGCTTCACCACCTGAAGCTGAGGTTGTTTATGAGCTTCGCCAGCTAAAGCGCTTCAAAGCCTCTGGTCCGGACGAACTCCCTCCGGCTCTTTTCAAAAATGGAGGTTCATCACTTGTTCGGGAGCTAACTTCCCTCCTCCAAAAGGTTTGGACCACAGAAGTAATCCCATCCGATTGAAATCTCGTGGATATCGTGTCCGTCTTCAAAAAGGGTGCCCAGACGGACTGCGCTAACCAAAAGTGCAAGTTCAGTTAGGACCGGAATGACAGGATAGTCTTGTGAGGGATTAGTTTCATCTGCTTTGCCTCTAAAGTGCTTGTTGCCCAGCTTTTAAGGAGGCGCAGCCTGGTAAGCGAACAAAAGATACGCGAAGAGTAGGCTGGGTTCCGCTCCCGCCGGAGTTGTGTCGATCATATCTTTACACTCCGCCCAATACTTGAGCGTCGTCAAGCGTTCGGCCGATCAAGGATCGTTGTCTTCTTAGACATACGAGTCGGGTTTGACTCAGTTGACCGAGCTGATCTCTGGATCTGTATTTTGAGAAAGAGACTGCCTGAGAAGTAGGTCAACCGCCTTCGAGCCACCTGTTATCGAGCCTCAGGCTGAGTGCGGATGTACGGTGAACTTTCCCAGCTCTTTAGTATCATCAGTGGCGTGAGACAAGGCTGCCTCGCATCACTCTTCCTATTAAATTTCGCTACTGATGACATCCTAGAGAGCGCTCCGGAGCATTGCGGACCCAGCAGTGTTGAATTTCTTCCAGGAGACTGACTTCGCCATTTGGAGTACGACGACATCGCCGTAATTTGCGATTCTTCACAGGTGGCCCCAAACGTACTGTGCATGTTGGCGGTTTGCCTCCCAGTTTGGAATGACCGCCCCTTCAAAGTACAAGGGCTTCGTAAAAAACTGGCCAGGATCTGCTCCAACCCTTACACTTTTAGGTCGATTTCTGGAAGTGGAAGACAAGTGCGTGCACCTCGGAAGCACTAACGGTTTAAGAGATGAAGATTCTGCGCGTCCCTAATGCCCGGGTTGTGTTTGCTAAGCTTCGTCGAAGTACGTAAATAGCGGACTCTAAGTCGGCCGAAATTATTGGTTCATTCATTGGTTTATAGAGAGCAGAAAGGAAATCCTTCGTCAGCCCCATCACTTCCCGCTCACTGTAGAAATAATGTGAGTTGATGCGGCACAGTGTTCCAGAAGGGAACATTGCGGTCACAGCTAACATAGCAAGATCCATACTTTAAAACACTCCGCTGTTTGCGCACTGACGACTAGCTCAGGTAAACTGTTCCAGTCATTCACTACACGAGTTGACAAAGTGACATCAGAGCGAACCCGAAGCCTCCTTGGTTTGAACAGCTTCATACCGTGGCCTCGTGTCGAACTAACTGCACAAAGACGAAAGAATTCTTGTATCTCATACCCATCTCACCTCGGAGAACGTCGTGTGTAAATGGTTTGTCACGCCGAGTGTTGGATTTCTGGAATACACTGCCTGAGAAAGTGGTATTGTCAGCAAAGGAAAAAGAGTTCGAACACCAACTTGACGCCCTTGGCCTTCAGTTCCTAGCTTTCCCCTTCACATCGTAGCCTATTCGCCATATTGCACTATTAAATCTACTACTTTTCGTTTCTTAACGCTCTTACTACTTTCGTACTTCTGTTTCTTATTTCACATGACCGGTGCGGCGGGGACTGCCAATGCAGGTCGCGTGGGTAGTAAGTGGTTGACCGTGGTGTGATTCGTGTGTGCTGATCTGACTCTTTTAGATTCCAGTTATCGCGGACCCATAATACGCTGGATCAACGACGCGTCACGGAGGGAAGATCCAAGGGAATTCATCATTGGATGGCAGAGAGCAGGAGTAAAGTCATTTGTCAGCTCCTTCACTTCCTGAGCATTGCGTGGAAGCCGTGAGTCGTTACGAAACGGTATTTCACAAGGGGACGTAACAGCTATATTGGAAGAAGCAAGACCCTACTGTTCCAGATCCAATTGAACTTGAAGTTAAATCAAGTCACCACGGCGAGGACGATTTGGTACAGCGGCTGTTGTTTGATGCCAATATCTTGATACATTGTATTTCATGGGGAAAATCTGGAGCTTTACATGACCCACAAAGTGTAAAGAAATAGGGTCGAGTCATATGGAAAGGCCAAGGTACATTATAGCGGGTTGTATTCACGCGTTAGCCGTATCTTCATCGGGTCTATTTGGCATATGAACAGATTGTACGACAGCTCGAAACGTGATACCCCACCACCCCCTCTGATACAGCTGGGAAAAGAAAAAGAGTAGGATAAAGGAAGTCTCCATCATAATGTGAATCGGAAGCGCCGGGGGTAGGTGAACAAGCTGTTGCACCTGGTAAGAAGTGGCAGGGAGATGACTGGGACTAGTCTGGGGTATTATATTCCAAACTGCAGGCAGCTGTCTCAGGAGAGATCACGATGCAGGTCGGCAAGATGACGGTGCAGGCGAGTCTTGAAATCATCCACAGAAGATGCCGAGATTACGTCGGCAGGCAGGGCGTTCCACAGTCGGCAGACTTGAAAAGCGAGGAAATGTCGCCTGCAGTTCACCCGGCTGTGCTGATGTATGAGCCGGAGTGGGTAACCACGGAGATGGGAGCATGAGCGGAGCAGTTACAGTAAGTGGTGGTAGTAACGTCCAGGATTGGATAGGATTGCAGATACGAGGATCAAGTCGTCGTGAAGCCGTCGGTATTTCATAGATAAGAGACCAAGGCGACGGAGCCGTTGTGGATAATCCAAGTGTCTGAGACCCTGGACTAATTTTGTCGCCCTAGATTGTGGGGCTTCAAGCATACGTTGGTCTTTAAGCAACCAGGAGTTCCAAACCTGGATAGCAAACTCCTAATGAGGATGTAGGAAGGCGTTTAAGAGATGGCGGGAATTTCACGGGTTAATTTGGCTGAAGACACCTTCAAACAGTCCCAACATGCGGTTAGCAGCAGAGGCCGCTTTTCGACAAGAAGCAGATATTGGGTGATGATACCCAAATCTCTTTCAGCTGACGAGACCTGGAGAGCAGACTATCACATGAACTAGATTGGAGAAGCAGAAGCGCTGGTGGAGAGGACGCGACATTTCGAAGAGATGTGGTTTTCCAGTGACCTCTGGTGCAGACGGTTGAGGTCCCTCTGAAGCGCGTGGGTATGTAGCGCCCAAAAAGATAACTGCCATCTTTTAAGTAATATTACATTGTTGACTAATTGTACATTATTCCTTTTTGTTTTAATCTTCCTTACAACTGGGTCGTCACATGATCGTCTTGTAAGTTCCCGCTCTAATAAGTTCAAGTTTGGGTGGGACAGGAACAATAGGAGAATCAAGTGAGTGTTCCGTTTGGAATGGATCGTTGAGCTAGAAATGGATGAATTGCTCAGAGTTCTTGATAGATCTAAAACGGAACACCCGTATCGCAAGCTGGCCAACTAGTCAATACCCACGTTTCCTGCCCTAGCAGTCCCTGCTGTGGCAGTTACGTGACGTAAGCAAAGGATAGGAAGAGAAATCGACGATCCAGAATAAGGAAGTGCACTTGGAATAAGAAAATACCAATGCAAGAAGAAAAGAACATTGAAGTATGATGCGAGTAACTCAGGAAAAGGTTTCATGTTGCCACCCAAGAGCGTCAAGTTGCCGCGCACACCCCTAACCGCAGATTCTCTGATAACACTTTCCGGAAGCATGTTCCAGCGCTCGATGACTCGGCATGACAGCCAAATTTCCGCCCTAATCCGATCGGACCGCGGTTTGTCCAGCTTCAAAGAATGACCGCGTAGGACAGACAATCCAGCGGAAGGGAATAGCCAAGATAAACCTGGACCAACCTTCCCAGTTAAGATACAGTAGGTTAGGAGTAGGTCTTCTCTAAGCCTACGGTAGTGCATTGAATGCATTCCCAAACTACGTAGACACTCGGGGTACGTCCGTCCCCGTGATTCCTCGACTAACCTAGTATATACCCTTAAAACCCTCTCTAGCTCCATTTTGTCCCGGACGAGGCAGAGCGGACAAGCCTGGACGCAGTATTCCAGATAAAGCCGAATGAAAGCCGAGAATAGTCACGTAAAGATGCCGCACGTCAAGACTCCGAAAGAGCGT
>CALYDF020008182.1:0-11877 GCA_944474145.2 Dicrocoelium dendriticum | reverse complement strand
GGTTCGATGCCTGCCATCAGTAGGGGATTAGATAAATAAGTTCGGAACCGGTCATATAGTGCTGTGTTTTTGGGCGAGCAGCACTACATATTTTTTATTTATGTCAGTTGCGTTCTCTGGCAGAGCTGAACAAGCTTCGTTTCAATGTGTATCAAGGTTGCGTTTAGCGATCCATTCACACCCAACGGCTTGCAAATGAAATTTAATAAAGTAGCTAAGGATTTATCTGGTACTTGATTCGCAAATTAATATTAACACAATCGTACGGAAATTTGATAATCTCGGTTTCAAATTTCGTGGAATCGCTTAAGTCTGTATGCTTCAAGGAGCCAAAGAGGCAACAGTGTTTTATAGCGGCAATTATTGTCACTTTGTTTCGTTAAAGCACTGTGCCATCAGTACAAATACCATCGCAAATAATATTTATTATCTGAATAGCATCTCTGTCCCTTGCCCTGCAGCTGCTTTTGTTCTGAATGTCAATTGGTGTTTGGGTAAATAGGCCTACAAATGAAGTCAGAATACCATGGAAACAGAAAGCCTTTGCCAATAGTACAGTCACACTGGGTTGACACACCTCTTTTGCGGATTTTCTATACAATAGTTCAGTGCAAATCATTTACTTATATATATATATGCAGATTGCATATACTAGCGATATCACCTGAATATGCGCTTACAGAATGGCTTATCATGTTTAAGAAATTTTTGTTTATTGCCATTTTTTAAGGAACATCGCGACAACCCACGCTCACTTCAAACTTTCTTTCCTGACACATATCATACAGCAGTCTCATTCCGGAGTTTGGTCCTAGTATCCAAGCAATTTCTACATTACAACAATCTGACACTCATTTTGATAACATCTATCTAGCAGTTATCAAAACGACCTTAACTCAACCAGGCTGAACAAAGTTCAATACGTTCCGTCGAAGTCCAACAAATGGATAACCAATCAACCACTGCCTACAACAGAATAGTTGTGTGGTAATCAACTTCCTATTTTTTCGCACTTGCGGTCTGACCTGTAGAAGATTTACAACTAATTTTTCATGCATCCCCAACAACTCCATTTCTATGTCCTTAGAGAGTAGAAGTTTATCCCAGACGACCGCGAAATATAATGTTGTTACTGCCGCAAGTAATGTTATACTGCTTGCGTCTAATTTTCGTTAGGGGAAACGAAAGAACGCAATGCACACCACAATGTACCAGTATTGTCGATAGTTCTTGAGCATCCCATTCTAATTCTTATATGCATGTTACCAGTGAGATGAACAATCTGACGATTATAGAGAGCGCCGCGACTAATAGAGCGGACGTATAGAGAGCAGCTGCCGTAGAACTAGAGCGCCGATGATCGAATTAAACTCTCTTGGAACGAGATGCCAACCTACGCCTAAAGTTGAAAGCACAAATCTAGTTGACCCAACTACAAAACCTCGTCAGCAGTCGGGAAATAATAAATTGCCAAACTATGTTTATCTACTAACTGTTTTCTCTGTGGCACATCCCACATCATTGCTTCCGGTTTTGTCTACATTTTCAATAGCCGAAACCACGTGTCTGATATCGCAGTTTGCAAAACAGAGGAAAGTGAATGGTTATTTTCTGCAGCTAAGAACGTGAAATGTGACACGAATGCCAGTGAGCCACCAGGAAGGATGTTTGCCTCAAAGCCAGAGAGAAGAAACACACCATATCCAAAATTGCAAAAACTAAGTGGAAGCAGAGTTCTATGAAGTTAATTTTCCCTGAGTCAACGGTAAACTACATATAAGAAAAAATCTTGAGCAAGCTGGAAAACTGGAACTGTAAATGCCACGCAATGAGACTGCAATACAAGGACAACAATGAATTGTTAAGCTTTGTCCAACCTGCCAACCTACTCAGAATGCCAAATGTAGTTGTGTGTAGCAGCCGTTATATGGTTCTGTGAAGCGAGCTCATAAGAGCGTATCATGTTATAACAACCCTAACTGTAGCTGCTATCATTGTGCGTCCTTAACCACAAGAAATTTCTGAGGGGTCATAATTTTAAGTTAGCTAATTTGTACCGGCCGATAAAATGCTGTTGTAATTTTTTTCTTTCGGAGCGCATAAAACTAATTGCGCCAAGTTATGAAAATTTAAAGAACGACTTGATCAACCGCGGACTTATTTACACAACGTGGTATAGTTGGTGATCTAAAATGACGGCACCAGTGCAGAAACACTGGATTTTTCATAGTCATTAAATTTAGGACTGGGTACTAACCTATATGCATTGCAAACCACCTGCTGAGTAATTTGGCTCACGCCATTTTTTACCAGTGCGTTTTAATCATAGAACTTTCACCTCAAGGTCATTTCAGGACTGGGCAAACGGAATTAACACTTGTTCCAGTAAGGCTGAAATTGTTGTAAACTGGTAGTTTGTTAGTGAATACCCCTACATTCCTCATCGCTAAATATGCTAAAAGGAAAACTCCTGTTTCATGCACAGACTAAACCTGCGATGTTTGATTGACTGGAACGATTGTTACTATGCTTGCCGTCAGCACTGAATTTCGAAAAAAACATGCATTTAATTTTCTTCTACATGATCTGGAATGCTTTCACATTTAATCCTGCTAAACCAAAGCACATGATACCAAACTGTGCGGAATTAAACCTCATCCATATTAAAATATGTGTAATGTTTGAATGTGTGTCGAATAATTCGTATTTTTATTAAATTGTACTGAACCTGTATGCTTTACATTAGCCTAAGATATGATTGAAAAGGATTTGAAATTTTAAAAATACTTTCTTTCTGTCGTAAGAGACTCGGCAATTTCCAGCATTCATCTTGGCCGATGAACGTATTTTCTGCAAACTTATGCTACGAACCTTGATAGGATGTGATGAAACTCGTGCGTACACGTATATATTTACAAGTCCATCCAGCATTAGTGTTTTTCAAAAGTCATCGACTGAATAGAGAAAATAATCGTCGACTTTAACAAATATTTGCCATTATTTTGCAAGTTTTGTTATGATCAAAAAAGACATGCGTAATTAAAAGTGTTGGTTATACGCAGAAATTTAGCACTTAAACTACTGTAAGAATTAGTTCTTTAGATTAACATTTCTAAGGTATTTAAATCACACATACGCAAGCATATGCAGTGATTATGCAGAGGTTATTTTGATTAAACATTCATATTTTATTCGCAGAAGGTAGAAGTCAAGATTAAACTGCACACAATAATCTGCCTCGTCGGGAAATCCAACCCCGGTACCACGAATTTCCGGTCCGCTGCTTTACCACTGGGCTACCGCGGGCTGACTATTAGGTGGGCAATTTAATAAGTGACTTCTGCTTGGTGCGCTACGTAATGTCAATGAGCTCACAGTAACTGTCACGCACCAAGCAGAAGTCATGTATTAAATTGCGCACCTAATCGTTAGTCCTCGGTAGCTCAGGGGCAGAGCAGCGGCCCGGAAATTCGTGGGACCGGGGTTCGATTTCCCGACGAGGCAGATTATTGTGCGCAGTTTAACCGTGACTTCTACTTTCTAAGAACCTTACGCTACTCACAAACATCCTTCATATATTAGCCAATTATAATATACTGTTTATCTACAGGGATTCTTGCAGCTATTTGAATATGGTTCATTAAAAACATTTATATTTACTATATATATATATATATGCTAAAACGCACTCCATATTGAACTAAAACGTTTAAGTGAACTACTTAGTTATTTAATGATCATTCTATTCTTATTGGTATCATCGAACTAGAATTTTGGTAAATCACACGTCTTTGTTTTCACTTATTAAGCTAGCTGGTATTGCATATCAAAATTTTAAATATCGCCAATTATGCGACCAAATTATGCTGTCCGTTAACAAAAGACGAATTGGTTGACATTTCCGTTAGGGAGAACCGGCCTCTTGTCTGGATGTTGTCGCATAATCTCAATTGAGTCTTTATTTTGTTCTGAAGCAAACGCCTCCATTTTATCAATGTGACCGCACCCAATGTGGGGATTTTGGGAGCTGATCTACCCAACACTGCAGTCTAGGATCGTCATGATTCTTCTTGTTTTGGACTTGTCAGACATAGATAGAGTTGAGGGGGAACCTGGCGCCTAGTACAAGTAAAACAGCGCAGCTCCTGGAGACGGCACAGTGAGTATGAAGGAAGCTTTTAAGCACTCTGTTGGGCTTCCCTCATAAAAATTACTCACAGCGGTTACTCGATAAATAATAGACAAATTGAAGTACTACGACAGATAGATGTACGTACATAATATTACAGGAACAAGTATTACAGGAACAAGTATTATATGAAATAAATACCGGAATTCACCTATTGCGGCTTACAGAGAAAATAGTGATGATATATTTAAGCGAATCACTTAAACGTTGAGCATTTTTATTAATATTATTTTTATGTATTGTTAGATAACTCAGTATTGCTTAAATTGGAATTTTTGCTAGCTGTACAGCGTCAATTGGTTACGTCATCGCAAACTATTTTATGCACCTAGGTAATTATTAGCATCACTGAGGCTTGCCCAATGCTGTGTGATATTTCTGTTCACCAGCCCTTAGAACACTGCTTCATTTGGTGCATTTAGCAACTGAGGCAAGTTTCGTTATTTCATAATTTTAAATCTAGTGGTATTTCACAAATTGTGTGATGAATGAATCATCGTGCTTAATTCCCAGTGAAAATCCCTACAAACTAGGTATCGCTTCTTAATAAAGAATTAAAGTTAACTCAGTATATTAAGAAACAGATTTATTTTATAATGCTGTTTTGCAGGATGATAAGTGACCTCGAGTGCATCCATAGCGAGGCCGGTTTAGGGTTTCCTATAAACCGAAAACAAACAGATGCGAAATGCATCCAAAACTGGGTAGCACGTGTTTTGA
The DNA here is from genome assembly GCA_944474145.2 of Dicrocoelium dendriticum. Classification (NCBI taxonomy): domain Eukaryota; kingdom Metazoa; phylum Platyhelminthes; class Trematoda; order Plagiorchiida; family Dicrocoeliidae; genus Dicrocoelium; species Dicrocoelium dendriticum. The sequence goes on along the minus strand of CALYDF020008182.1, from coordinate 6,968 downwards.
CCAAGTATCACATTTGTGCTAAATATGTTAACGACCCAAAATGCGTCACACAAAACTGACATTATTTTTGCGCCTTGTAACAATCTGCGAGGCATAGTACAGCCACTGTCAGTGACACGATTCTAACGGATAAATTTGGTGCACACATGATGTTCTGTGCCATTGAGTAAACGTGATGCTTCATCCCCTTATGCATTTTATCACACATTACTATCAAGCGGCATTAGTTACAGGGAATCACGTACGCACATCAGTGTTGTTGGTTAATAATAGATCGCTTAAATATCGTTCAATATTTTCTCAGAGAGATCGCGCCAACTTAAACATAGATTTCTTCTCAAGCTTAATCTGTAAGTTGCGTTTCACGCAGCGCGCTAACGAAAATATGCGAACAACGTAGAATAAGTTTTCTTTAGGTTGGTGCAAAAAAACTCTGCATACAGCTGATTGTCATAAACTTCTGTATCAAAGCCGGCAGCTTAGAAGCATTTAGAAAGATAGTAATTGTGTGCTTCTGACCACGTAATGTAATCGTTCTATTACATTATTTTAGAGCATACCAACACAGGAAATTCAAATCATGCAGAATATGTTATTTTGAAAAGTTTTAATAGCATTATTTTTCGCGTTTTAGTGGTAAATAAAATGTAAACAAACAAAAGTATCAGTGTAAATTGTAACATATTGGTCGATTTATTTTACTTTAATAAGCTGCCTTTTTTAAGTATGAGGTTCTTAAGGCCTAGTCTTGTGCATCTAAATAAAAATAGTAATCAGTTTTCTTATATATCTCTAAAAGCCCTGCCTATGTTACAGATTTCAGATAGATTCCAAGTTAAGAACAAACAATTAATAAGTGCATGTACACTTCACATACGAAATTATTACTATGGCATAATCTTACCACAACACATTAATAAACTTGCTTGCACTTTAATATTTACTATAATTCATATGCGTGTAAAATTCTCTTTATTGCTTAAGATATGTTGCGTTATTCGTAATGAGGAGAAACACTTGTATAATTTGCGCATCTTACTGTGCTTTATGTATAATTATTAGGAATGCCATAACTTCAGCGCCCGCTAGTGTTGAAAATGTAGGAGTTGCAACGTAATACACAACGGAAGCATAGTTTCATACAGCCAGTAATAACCTGCATAATGTGAAGTAAGAAAATGAGTTACTTCAACAATGCCCGTCGCAAATGGCTTAATTCATATGTACCTACAGCGTCTGATGACACAGGCAGGATGACATATTACGAAGAATTATTTCTAAGGTCATTAGTTATTCATGTTCTCCTTAAATACGTGATGATATATGAGGAAATTATCGTTCAGCGTGAATTCGAAAACGAGATGGACTACATTAATAAATTATCTTAGTTAATACTGACTATGGTACTGTTAATATTACTACTCTTCACCGTCTCTAATATATTATGGTCTAATAAGTTTAGATTTGGATAATTCGTGCTAGCGCAGTTACATTTGTGGCATTAAGATTAATATATATTTTGCATGCTCAACATTAGCTAACCGATACGTTATGGCTTATGGACAACAACTTTCTCCGAAATCTAACTATTGTGTCCTACGATATATGTGCGTGCGTCTGCGAGCCTAGTTTCAGTTATTCAGCAATTAGTCCTTTAATGTTGCGTCAATTCACAGAAATTATTGCCTTTGTTGTGGAAAACAACTGGAGCGGCCCTCGCTGGTGTTTTAGTTGACTAGCTGGAAAAATGCAACGTATTGACACTGGAAAAGCACGGTATTCATTAATGTCGCACATGCAGCATCAACCGGCTGATAACCCCAGTTAGTTAAGCGGAAGCTGCTAATTGTCAGGTCAGAATCGAAGTCAGCTACTTGGTTTTCTCCAAAGCATTCGACCGCTTGGATCACCGCATCCCATATGCAAGCTGGGGGCTATTTAATGATCAAGCCTGTTCGTGAGTAGATCTACCGCTTTAGTCGTTAAACAAAGTCTCATGTGGGTCTCAGACTATCCCACTGTAATCAAAATGAGATGGAATGTGGTCCTTAAATGTGCTCGGCGCTGAGAACCCCAAGTTCTACTATTTTCAGCAATTTAAAAGAACGAGTACCTCTAATTTCCTGCATTTCGCCGGTGTCGTTTGGATATGGCGAGCGATTAATATGGGCGCAAAAGATGATTTTCTTCAACGTGTCCTGTGTTTAGTTCGCGAGTTATGTAAGAAATATCTACTTAATTAAACACTGCCATGTGCAAGTGAGCCACCTGAGCTATCTGACAGTAAGCTTGCGCATGCTGGAAGAACACAGCCTACAGAAAACCTCTGAATGTCGTGAAATAAGTATATTATTTCTGGATGATCGCCACTGCTCTAAATTCTCATGAAGGAGACGAAACCACCAATAAACACATGTGTTCTTCGAATAGCGTTCGGGTGGTTTTACACCGTTATCATTCCACGTATTTTAACGCCTTCGTTCCACCGCACAAGTGGCAAAAACAACATCGTGCTGCTCTTGATACTTATCGACGAGGAGCATTCAAAAAGCTAGGGGCTATTACAATCTGCTCTACGAGCTTGGACTGAAGATATTAGTAGTGTACAGCTATTTATACTGGCGCTTGTGGGGAGGCCATATTAAGTTTGTCATATGCTGAATGTTCCAAGGCAAATTGAACGTCAGCTGTCGGAATTGAATTCCAAAACTAAACTTAGGAGAAATACATTATACATTCATTCCCGCTGAAATACTGGCTAAATTTAACTTTTTCAGTCTGTCCACCGAGCAACATTTGTTGTCTTTGCCTAAAGCTAGCCATATTTCAAATCGTAATTATCGTTAACCGGATGAACAATGAACACTGATTTATAAATGATAAAAGAACAGGTCATTGACATTTCCCGCAGGGTGTTTAGTGTGAGAAAATATAAATCAAGCGATAATGGAATCTTGGGTTCGGGTGATTACAAATTTAACTGTACTGCCGTGTAAAGGGATACTGGAACGAGAATGTGCGCACACAAAGCAATAAGGGGAGTAGTTATAGAGCCCGTAATAAACGAGAAAAGAAATATCGCAAGCACAACGCTTACGCTTGTGCAACTATCTTGGGTCGACAGGATACAGAAATCCAGTTTCTATAGTAGTAGCGTTTATCAAATATCGTGCAAGGCGTTTGGATTGACTCATTATCGAGTAGGGTTATGGCACTATCCACTGTCTGTTGTGCATCAGTGCCAGCAGCTGGTGGTCATGAGCTATAGCACGTAGTGTAAATGTGACAGGGTATCGTCAAGGCGTTATTTAAAAAGGGATAGGGTGGGTTCATTAATTACATGTTCCGAGAGGGCGTTCCCAGGCTGTGTCACTCGAAGGGAGAAATAGTTTCGCCGACATTCCAGGCCGCTGTACTGCGTGACTAACTTAAACTGGTGACCTCATAGCAAGGTGTTTTGACTGAGTAGTAGAAGGGAATGACATGGGTGTTTGGGGTTCTTCAGGATCTGGTACACCATTCTGAGATCTCTCCTTAGACGCCGATAACGTCCACTGTATATTTTGAGGGTCTTCATCCTGAGTGCGTAGGGAAGGCTGGTCAAACCTCTGACGCTTTTCGTTGCCCTAGGTTGTGCAGTATGGAGCGCGGTGAGATGGTGCTTGAGCCAGGGTTGCCCCGCTTGAATAGCGTATTCCGCGTGCAGCTTCACCTACGCACTAAGCATTTTTGGAAAGATCGAAGGGCCAAACTTCCCGAAGGCTCTGCGAAGAAGGCCGAGGTACTGGTTCGCTTTCTTATCTGCCTTTTCAGTCTGCATCGAACAACTGACGTCGTCTTGCACTATCAAGCCGAGATCGCAATCATGAGAACCTCGCTGTAGAATTTGTGGTCCTAGGCGGTACTTGTGCATACTATTGTGCCGTATGCTGAGAACTTTGCACTTGGTGACGTTGAAATGCAGCATGTTCTTGATGGACCATGTCTACGCTTTGTCCAGGTCATCCTGTAACATTGTGTGATCCTCCACTGCAGACTTAGTGCGCCATACCTTTAGATCATCAGCAAATAGCAAACAGTTGGAAGATAGCACACTCGCGAGATCATTTATGAAAATCAAGAAAGGGCGGGGTCCAAGTACCGAGCCTTGAAGTACGCTGCACCGAACTTCCATGGATTCCGACAGATTGCTTCTAACCCTCACTTTCAGGTGACGTTGAACGAGAAAGTCTCCCATCCAACCCAGAACAAGATAGCCGATTCCATATTTCTGGAGTTTATGGAGAATGCGATGGTCTATACGGTCGAACGCCTTTGAGAAATCCAAGTAGGCCGCGTCTACTCCTACACCAGCGTCCACACATTTCGTCCATCTTGCACAAGAAATCAAGAGATTAGATGTACAAGAGCGATTTTGGCGAAATCAGTGCTGCACCGGAACGAGAATTTTGTTGTTCTCCAGGTATCCCATTAAGGTCTTAGCTACAATGGACTCCATAACCTTGGAGATCACAGGAACTAGTGTTAACTAGCGATAATTTGCTAGTTCAGCACGACCAGCACTTTTGTAGATTGGCGTGATGATTCCGTGATGATTCCACATCGTGTGGACGTTCATCTCTTTCAGACATGGTTGAAAGAAAATTGCAAGTGGTCTTGAGAAAGTCATGGCAGCAAATTTCAACGCCTTCGGGCGAATGCCGTGCGCACCCGGGGAGCTAAACTCGCTCACAGACATCAGCCTCCTCAGTACTGCTGCTGAGGTGAACGATATGTGATTAAGCCCTGATGGCGGCATTACCTGCTTAGACAGGATGTATGATGATTGCACGCTTTGGAAGGTACGGCCAAATTGTTGTCCAAGGACGTTGGCCGCCTCTTGTGCGGTTTGGGCTAACCCGCATGTTGTGTGCAGATCAGGTTTACCGCGCTTAACACGTCGCTAATTGTTTACGTGTCTGTATGGCAGTTTGGGTTTGGAGCAAAACTTTTCCGCCAGACCTTTTGGTTCTTCGGTTTATCATGCCGGTCTTGTTTAACACAATGTTTTTTTTGTATGGTGTAGATATCCCAGATATCGTCGTTTGAAGAGGCTATGTAGGTGCGCCATGCCAAGTCCCTTAATGTCATGCATTTCCGTGTCCTGTTCCATACGAAAGCCTTTGTCCTTTTAGGCCAGTAGAGTTTGGTTTCAGATATCCTTGCCACGAGCGTGTTAAATATGTTGACGAATGCTCCGCAGGCCACTTCAGGGGTCATTTCGACTAAGGACGACTATCGTGTTGCATCATTGAGGTCGGACAGGTCGTCAAAGTTGATTACGAAATGATAATCCTCGGCATGCTCTTTAAGATAATCCGCGTAGCACATCTAATGAAACACTAGCGTCGCATGATCGCTGCGGTCCAAAGGTGTATCGGTTATCACTCTCTCGACCATCAGTTCTTCATTGGTGAATATTTGGTCCAAAATGGATGGCCTGTCAGTTCCCCTGAATCTGGTGGGCGTAGTGATGTGGCCATAAAGCGGGAAGTCTAAAAGCAGACCTTGCAACTCTGTTTTGAATTGCTCTCCTGGTGTGGCCTGAGATTCGAGAGCATGTAAGTTGAAGTTACCGGTGACTAGAACGTGACCGTACTACCTGTTTATCACTTGCCTCAAGGCAGCCACCAACTTTCAGTCGGTGGTGAGCGGTAAACAACAACCAATAGGCCAAGATCGTTCCCTCAGCCGGAAACTACACCAAATGGAGTCAGGTACGTCAGTTTCCGCATCGTTTATGGGTTCGCATTGCAGGTTTTTAAGAACGTAGAGGGCTACCCCATACCTTTGCTGGCTCGATCCATCCTTGCAACGGACACGCCTGTTGGCGCGATTTCAAAATCCGTTATCTCACAGCGCATCCATGTTTCGGTGCCAGCAATGTGATCCCAAGCTGCTGACGAGTGTCGAAGTCTCAGTGCAGGTAATTTGCTGAGTAGGCCTTGGGCAGTTGTGTACATGTATGAGAGCTTCTCGGAGACCAAACGTGTGTTATATAGGAAGAGTGAAGGGAGTGAGTTTAAGTGGACCAATAAGGGTTCGTCGGCTAATCGATTTTTGGATGGGTTGCAGACTCTCGAGACAAGTTTGGTATGAAATCAAGTACCAGATGCCCCGGATCCCGGTGTTTCTTGTGCTATGCTGTGTCCCACCGCATATTATGGCTATTCTTGAAACCGTCCCCGAGTCGGGTCCTGTAGTTGGCGTTTTCATTAAAAGTTGTTCCTCCACTGAATTATCATTAGAAGGTTAAGGTTTTGCCGTTGCTATTAAACGAATATCTGTTGGCAATCTGCTGCGGATTTTAGTCCAGTTATCTAGATGCGTTTATACCGTTAGTTCTCATTGCAACGAAAGTTTTAACAGCCTGGGACAGCACGCCTTAGAGTTTGGTGATATGAGTATCCTTGTCAACGAGATGGCCAGGGCATTTTCGAGATAAACAGCCCTCCGGGTGTAGTGACATTGCTTGAGGTCCTGTATCTGAGCATCGTCGGAAGAGGAAACTGTAAGCTCAGGAACACCGCGAACAATCACTGTTTTTTTATCTTGACTTTTCTGTACCACGCTCTTTTATCGGATGATACACAATGCAAGCAAAGTGATTTTGGAAGCCTAACCAGCTTGATGTATACATTGTAGCTAGTGCACATCGTGGATTCTTTACACTTATCAATGCAAAAATCATGCTGTTTCCACCAATTGTTTTTAAAGTCATGATTAGTTTTTACTTTGTTTCATCTCGCGAGACTATTTATGCATAGTTTCTTTGACTTTATATAAGATCGTTGCATTGTTGCATTAAGTGAGTTGCATAAATGCTAAAATAAAGGACATTGTCACCTAAGTGCTTTTGCGCTAGCTGCATATTGCGATATGAGGTTTCCATCAGTTTCTACTAACAAGGTACTTGCTTCGTTTGATTC
>CALYDF020008181.1:0-11773 GCA_944474145.2 Dicrocoelium dendriticum | reverse complement strand
GGAAGTAGCTGTTCGTAGTATCGATCTGAGAAGCAGTGAAAGCTTCTGTGATTGACCCGGAATATATATTGCACCTAGTCCATATGACGAGTTTAGGCTAACAATTCATCCATCGCTTAATATCATCTAATTTTGGCTTACCATTATGCTCCAAGCAATCCCATTGCCTAGTCGGACATCATATCTCATGAAATAGAATACATCGGCCGTGCCCGACCTCAGCTCGCTATAATGACGTATTAGGGGCGTGCAAACTTTCACAGGTGTCTCAGCCTTGTTATGAAACACAGAGCTATGATACTGAAGTAAGACGATTTTTAAGAACTCGTGGAGTTTTACGGACCTTAGTTTAGCACCTGACGTAAGTACATATTTAAAATTACAAACAAATGTACCAAGCAATACTTTGAAGCATGAATGCCTGGTGGCTATAAAAATGACCAAAACTAGGCTCCGTAAGTAATTCGAGATACACGACGCGGTAAAATATAAACCATTATCACTAACGACAACCAAAGTTATACCATCGCGACTAAACGCAATTCATGGGTCGCGATCAGTAAAACCAAAACGGTCTACCGAAAGTCAACCTCAGCTCGGACTACATACAATGACACAGGCCATAAACATTACATCTGCAATGCTCATATGTTCAGAGTAATCATCGGAAGGAATCACAGAACAGCCTCCACGCACGTCCTAACGTAAAGAGGAACACATAAATCAAACTAACCTTGGTATAATTTTGGTAAGCGGCTGCTTTTACGGTGGCCACCAGCCCCGTCGTAAAGCGGATAATAACGAGAACTTTGTATCTTAATTATGCTAATATTGATCTATGCAGTTGTTGTGCAAGTAAGCAACCAACTTTGGAATAAATTTTAAACGAACAACCACATAGATCATGATTACTTACGTAAAAGCACTCTTTAACAGTTCTCTGTTCTGGCTTACATTCATAATTACCTGGTGTGTTGCATCATCTATAAATAAATGCAGAAGAAGAGCTTGCCAATTCGCTATACTGAATAAGTATGTACTGCAAGTCTCAGGGGAACGTTAAATCGGGTAACAACCAACCAAGCGTAAAGTTGTGCATTCCAGTCACAGCTTGATACACAGCCAAAGCTTTACACTAATCTTCCACGTAACCCATTCTAGTTTTGCTGAGTCCGCAAGAAAGACAAGTAACTGATTTTCCGTACATTTCTAAGACTACACAAAATCTACAAGAATAAGAACTAGATACAAGGAAAGATACGTTTCAGGCGAAAGCGTTTGACTTGAGCAGGCAGAATGAAACATGCTTACTTGCTATCGCAGCACTGTGACATGCACTATGGAACAAACAAACAGAACAGATGCTCAAAGGTATATGCAAATTGTTATATTAACTTTGCAAGTTATTGCAGGTTTTCATTATGGTGTTGAGTTCATGAAGTTTTGTAGTCTTTTCACATCAAGCAGTGATTTTAGACTATGGGTTGCAGGAATTGATCAACGGGATATACAGTTAACTCGCACAACAGATATTTTAACACATTGCGAATGGTTGGATTGCTATGTATCAATGTGGTTTGGGTTGCTATTTCAAGCAAACTCAAATTTTAGTATGCTTTGTACACCCGTGTTAATAACGCTTTAGCATATTCATAACAAATTTGTAAAATGAAATACAACAAAGCAACCACTAAGAAAATTATTTTGTCAGCCGCAAACAAACAGTGGCCCTATCACTTGAGCATGCGGTCACGAAAGCGGCCTTTCATTGGTACTGGCTCGGTTTACAAAGGGTGGTACATGAGGCGAGATGGAGTTTTAATACAAGAGCTACGGGAATATACGCCATTGAATTTTTAAGTTGTAGGTAGTGAATGTATTGCTGCATATGTGTCCCTTTCGCCATGCACTCAGCCAAAGTTTTTGATCAGGTAAAAGCTCTACATGGTATTTTGGTTAACGCAAAAAGTTAACCTTATTGTCTAGCATCAGACATTGATTTATTACTAAATGCTCGGAAGCACCAAGTGGTACACGCCATTGTGTAACAGACGGTTCTAGTTTGTTACTCTATAACTAATCTAGATTTGCCTCAAATCAGGAAAATAATTTCACCAATTTGGCTGAACGGGCGTATATGAAGGTATGTCGTTACCTTGGAAGTCGCAGGAAAGAACATGGATAAAACAATATAATTTTGTTTGAAACTACGAAGTAAATTGGTCTGCAAACTGTTTTTGCTTCACCAGTGCTGTCTCTGGATCTACATACAAGTTTGCAAATTCGTGAGCTAGGTAACCGGACATACACTTTGGTCTGTATATTAGTAGGAGACAGCTGGCTGAAGTTATGAAATACTTTGAAGGGATTCAACGGGGTTACATTTAGCTTCGTTAATGCAAGCGGTGACACATAAGCAACCATGTTGTGGTAGCCCGTGCGGTTGGATCTAACATCGTAGAAAACGTTAAAAGTGGAGACGTAATCCTCGAAGCCATAATGTAACCTGCTTTCCTGCAACTAGGCTACACTGATATTTTTGACCTTCTTTATTCATCATGTTTGCCAGATTAGAGATTTACCTAGAATTGATAGTAGCTTGCAGGATAACGGCATAAGAAATTGCGCTTTGTTACCAGGTGTACATAAGATTTATGTACCAGTCAGCTGCAAGCGTTAAGATTTTCCTTAGTCCTTCTTGCTCATACCATTAAAGGTTCTGTAGTTTTTTGTCCTCAATAACAAGGAGCAATTGTTGCACTTTGTACAGCGGTCTGTTTACTGTTAAATAATAAAATAAATAGTTTATTCGAAAATTTATAGAGACACACCAAATCATGCATGATCAAAATTTACAAGCATTTATGTTTCGCAAATATACTTTGGCTTCAAGTGTGCGTTGTGCAAACAGTCAAGGTACTATAAGTGCAGTGAAAGCGGTATATATAGATGGAGAGTATCATATTCTTGCACGTGTCGGGAAAAAGTTGAAATATGAGTCCAGTGGACTTGCCAGTATGTATTTGTGGGCAGTGACTTTATTAAGTGGCGAGTCACATCCGTCACGTCGCAGTGTTGTTAGACATTTGTGACTTTTTGTAGGGGAACGCTTGTCAGGCGAAAACCAACCACGTCCTGCAACACTGCCATAAAGCATTTTGAACAGTAATGTATAACTGGCAAAGCCGCTTGATGACTGATTTCATATTCGGTTATTCGTAGTCAAATGGCTTCCAATTTCCTCTGTTGGCTAGACGGATAGCTTGATCAGGGCCGCCATAATTGTTGAGGCCAGTTGAGGATGGGAACATCACGAATAGTCGTCTTGTTGTTTGTCCATGTGAGCAAAGTTTCAAACTTTCTGCTGTCTAGATCTTTCAGATGTATAATTTTCGGGAGTGTGAAGACGTGCCCAGCTCTCCATACTGGACAACGGTCGTGGTGGTGATTGCAGTTGTGTCCGTTTGGTATACAGCGAGGTTCCGTGTACTTGCTTGTCGCTTGTTACGTTCGCCTTGGGTGATAACTATTCCTCAGTCCAAGCCCAGATCTCCAAGAACTTCCGGACCTCGGAGAAAATGGAAAGTGAGAGAAATCTGAGGGCAGACCACAAGGACAGGGGTGGAATTAAACGTTGTTAAAGTCTTATGTTACAACCTTTAGTGTTAATATAAAAGCATGTACCCTGTGCCGCCATGATTGACTTGAGAGGGCCTTTTGATTGTCCTATAAAACCAACAGCCGTAAGGGTAGGTCGCTTACATCTACGTAGGGACAAGAGTGTAGTGGGCCAGTAGTTAAATATGCAAGTCTCCGTTTAGGTGTGAAGCGGCAATTTTTGTAGGGGAGAGAGGAAAGAAAGTTAGATGACTGGTGGCAATTTGGATGGTGAATAAAAAGCACGCAGCAGCCCAGATACGACAGGAAAGTGGCCAGAAATAAGAGAGTTAGAAAAGAGTGCATAGGTTCGCGGCGAGACACGATTCAATGGGTCAATGGTGGTAAGGAAGTAGAAAGATTAGACGCAGACCTTCTAAGATATAAAGGTTATAGAAATAAGGAGTGGCTTTTAATAAGCTCCGGATGTGCGCAGAGATGCATGGAGCCTAGAACCACTAGCTGCTGATAAACAGAAGTTTTGAAGTTTAGGACTATAGACGGATAAACGCGCTGGAAGCAAATATCAGTGGCCAGATGTAGTGTTATGAACCCGGGAATGCTGACTATTTTTGATGACAAGTAACACCGACATAGGGGACAAATATTATGTTTTTCTTGTCCTACGTAAAAGCCCAGCTTACAAAGCCAATTTTGGCAATGAAGCTGATCAAGAATAAGTAGCTAAGATTCTGTTTAGTGGTATACTCGGCAATCATACTATTGTTTTTACACACTGTAGTTTACTATCCCTGACGACAAAATAACTCTCGGCACACAACCGTTTCACTGTAGTGTTTGAGTGTTAAGGAGATTTAATAGGTTTTTGTGTAGATTCGTCGCAGTTAGACACATAGAGACAGCCACCATATATCCAGGAAATTTTCACTGTAGGCCAGCTCTCACGACATATTCCGTCGACACATAATAGGTGCAGTAACATACGAGAATTATATTGTAAGCATCCGTAACAGAACCAAAGCACTACATCTAAGTTTCGAATGCATAACAGCCGTGAGCCCCCGGTTCCTGCTTATTCGCGAAGTCTATAGCAAATCCTCAACCGTGTAAGATAAAATTTAGAACTACGGAATAGGTCCACTTCGAAAGGGTTAAATAATTCCTGTACGTAAAAAGTATCCGCAGGGAATAGCGCAAAATGATCGGCCTATGTTGACAGCAACGACCGAATTTCAAGGCACCGTTAGTAAGCCATTTACAAGGGAAAGCTTATCACCTGCATGTACGACCACCTTGTCGCTTTTCAACATTAGCATCCTTATTATGCATATTAACTGATGGTAACTAACGCGCCTTTGCCAAAGTGCAGCAACGAACAAAGTGACTAAACGTTAGCAACGAACGGGCAAATTGCAAACTAATATTGGGAGCAAGATGGATGTGCCGTAGACGCGACAGTGGCAGTGGTTGACAGAAACGTTTCCAGATTATGTTATACAGTTCGGGAAAATTTTCAATCCCAACGGTGCTAATATAGCTGTGTTGCCAATTAAATTACTTGACGGCGTCTATCTGATCGCCGCCAAGGGTCTGCATAGGTCTTGCCAGTTATCATTCATGAAAAACTTTTCACTTTGATTGTGCAAACTACAGCCTAAAGCGAATGAAAACCACAGCTAGTTTATCCAGTGCAAGTTAACACGTTATGAATTGTCAAAGATGAACGCACTGTCGTCGTTACATAAAGAAATCGAAAAGTCTGTCACTTGGTAGTAGCTATACACCCACTAAGTGGTGCTCAGCGGACACCATTTTCACCACCATGCGAATGGCGAAGTTAAAGTATATGGGTTACAACGGCATAGTGGTTTCACACTGCCAGAGAAATGGAATGACGCTGGAGTTTAACCTTAAACACTAACACTGCCGTAACTATGCACGTCTTGCACTTTGTTGCTATTACATATATTTGAGTGCACCTATCCTTACTTGCTTGTAAAAGAGAGCTCAACTACGAACCAAAACGAAAGGTGTTATTATGCTAGGGAACACAAAAGCTGGGCCGCCAACAGACGGGGTGGTGCTAACACATCAGAAATAAGTTAGAGCTTTGGACAATGCAGCCTCAATTTTGACAAAACACAGCTTATTGCCCAAGCGTTTGACTTTTACGTGCGTTGGTTAGTATGTGGAAAACGACAGAGGCAGGCAGATCAGAGATAAATAAGCTCCGTCTCTTTTATTATGACTGATATTATCTGAACGGGACTGCCTCGCTATGAATTATGCTGTAATGCTTCGGCCGCAGTCGGTAGGAAATGCCTTATGTTGCTACGGCTGTATGTTAATTTGTACAACAATCTACAAAAAGCGCTTAACAAATATTAAAAGAGCTGGATAAAGTCCAGCTGCTTCAAATGCTTTGTGAAGTTTTAGCAGTCATGTCTCAAGGTTGATTTCTGCTCGTGCATGCGGATTAAATTTAAGGTCAAGGGTTTAGGGCCTTCTTGGACTGTTGAAATCGCTGGCAAATCTGAAGACATGATTTGATTCTCAATTTGTTCCGCTGCATGCAGAAATATGTGCATCGGCTGTCTACTGTTGTCGTTAATAATTTTCTTAAAACCAAAGCTCTAACTGTTAGTGATTGGTATCAAATTCTATAATTTTCGATGATTACCAAGAGCAGGACTTTCTTTATCTATCAGGAAACCTGACATAACTAGGCTTCTTGGTCCTCCTTCAAACTGACGAGCAGTTTTGCTCTAATATATCTTCAAGTCTCACCAATTTTACTTCCAACCGGATGAATTCGGGGAGCCTCTAGATTCTTCAGTGACCACGCATTAGCCACCGGGAATATAGGGAGCAACTTAACTGCGAATAACCGAGCAAATGAAGGCTTAAATAAAAGCATAGCCAGTTCCAACTTGCCATGCAGTGGATCTCTGACAGTGTTCCAGGACGTGGTAGCTTTGCCTAGATATCGCTCTTTTAATGAAAACCATAAATGTCCGTTTAATAAAATGCGTTTCGGCGGATGTGACTCGACACTGAATAAAACAACAGCCCATGAGTTCAAACGGACAAGTCAAAATGTGACCCACTTCATGTTACTTATTACGTTCATTACACTGCAACGTCTGCATCTGCGTATGCTGTCGTCTTTTATTTTTACGAACTTCTGCATCTACCGTGGTCTCTTTTCTTTCTGGGTTGCACGGTTGCTCTTTGCTCTGGGCACACGCGAACCCAGTGTATCATCATATCCCTTAAGCTTTCTCCTTAATTTCCTTCTGATTGATCATCCGGGTCCACTGATCTATTATTGGCTGTTGTGTGACTGTAATAAATATGTATATATTATAAAGGGTCTAAAGCTAGCGACAACACAAGTATTAGTTTTACATTTGCACTATCGTACAACTGCAACCATGAAGGTTGGACAAAGTTTCTACTATCGCTGTCACAATTGCCACAAAAGGTCTGTAAATTTGCACCTATTCGGTCACGCCTTCATGTGGGTGCACTGCGTAGTCGAAATTACATACCAATTTACTTATACCTGATCAACGATTTCATTTGTTACATGAAGGCACGCCAGCTGCTAGTAACGTCTGGCGGATATGAGACCCTTTGAAGTTCAATTCTGTTCGGAAAGCACTTACACGGCTCGGGTGTCCTGATAAGTTGATAGGCAAGCGGAGATTTTGCCTTTGCAAGTCGGCTATAGTTATGCGCCCATGCCCCGTTGCGCACGTCTGCCTAAAAGCACACGCTGGTCGGCGCTTATACGTGCACTTATGGCAGAAGTAATCAGCACTTCTTTTGATGAGCAATTATCAATAAAGTTACTCTACTGCCAAACATTTAAGAGGGGCAAAAATAGAGTTTGCATAATTCATCCAGTTCTGTGGTCTTCGCTGCGAGAATACGACGTCCACCAGTAAAATTTACTTGGCGCTGAACAAACGGTTGTGATTTTACGTTACGACGTAAGTCTTTCTAAAAGTAGTGCATTATCACCTCTTATACGGATATTCTATATAAACTGGGCAACGGCATTTTAGGTCTCCTTAGCAAAAAACAACTTGTAGTGTTCCAACTCGTAGTGGGTTTTTGCCTTTCACGCGTTCTCTCTATATAAAGCAACGCATGTCTGGTTAGCAACACTGCAACTTAGAAATCCGTGAGAATATTTGTAGCTAGAGATGCGGCTGAGGGTATGCGGGTGTTCTCCGAGCTGGCTGATTTGGCTGCAAACGTTTCATCGTCAGACTAGAAGACCTCATCAGTACGATTTATGCGGGTCACTTACAGATCCAAGTGATTATTGATCACTTGATTCGAACGTCAGGAGTCGTTTGGTCTACGTGAACTGACCGTGTAGTCAGCTCTCTCGTACTGTTGGCTAGAGTCCGCCTCAATGAGGTTCCTTCGTCCACTTGATCTGGGGCGGACTATACTTTTGACCCACACTGTTTCATAAGCATTGTCTAGATCTAAGTGCCTGTTGACTGAGTTCTTTCCCGTGCTTTTCGAATTTCTGCTCTGTCTATAATCCTGACATTCTCTATATCAAATTGATGATTCTCGGCGTCCATATGTACCGACATCAGGGATTCCTGGTCATGTCAGCGGATGGCTAGGCTATGCTGATGTAGCCTAGTGCCGATAATTCTTCCTGTCTGGCCCACACAGTATTTGTTACAATTATTGCAGTGGATTCTATAAATCACACCACTTGTTTCTTCTATGCCAAGCCGGTCCTTGCCATTGAAGTGGTTGCCTCTCATGGTTTCCATCGGCTTGTGAGCAAATCTTATCCCAAAAAGTAGCAGCAGTCTCGCCGGCTTCTCAGAGATGCCGTTGATGTATGGTAGGTGATTGTCCTTTTCTCCGTTTCTGATGTTTGTTCTTGTGTCGGTCGTTTTACTGGTGTTAAGCAACGTAGAATGAAATTTTTAGGATACCCGTTCCGTGCAAACATTTCGAACAGATGATCGTCCTCCGCATTTCTCAGCTGTGGTGTGCTGCCATGGGTCTGTGCTCTTTTAAATAGTCTTTACACAGCTGCGCTTGTAGACTGTTGGAAGATTTTTGCTATACTTCAAGATTTGCTCTGTATGCGTCGCTTTCCGATAAACTGTTGTATCCAGTTGTCCAGCAGCATGTTTTTTCACTAAAACATCCAAGAATAACAGCTGGCAATTGCTCTCTTCTTCCTTGGTGAAACGGATACCAGCAAACGTGCTGTTTATTAGCTGATGTGTTTCTTCCACTTTTGAGTGCTTTGGGATGACAAAAGTATCGTCCACGTAGGGTACCCAGAGTTTAGGTTTTGCGATAGGGAGTGCAGTTTCTTCTTATGCTTGCATCACCGTTTCGACCACTAGTCCAGATATCGGTGAACCCATTGGTGTGCCTGTTTTTTGTTCACAGATTTGGCCGTTGTAACTAAATTGTGTCGTGAGGCATAAATCCGACAACTCCATCATGTGAATAGCATCTATGTTATTGTTCGTGTCTGAGGATCCACGTTGGTCTAGTAGTTTTTATGATGTCGTCTGGTCTGACGATGAAACGTTTGCAGCCAAATCAGCCAGCTCGGAGATCACCCGCATACCCTCACACTGCAACTTTGCAGATGTGAACCAACACCTAATGCAGTCACTGCCATTTGCGTCAAACTTGCAAGTCCCACTTAATCACTTACCATTGCTTTACATGCACACGTTCACACATGCTTACACTATCGCGGTAATGATATTCCATCCTACATTATCAAATCAGCACTAACGCTGTTGTACCTCTCAAGTTCACATTACAGTTTTATGTTCCTGCAACTAACCTACTCTGCAGGTGGCGAAACGTCGTTGCTTGTACAAATTTGTGCACGCCCGGTTCTAGTGTGCCACAAAAGGTTTACGAATAAAATATTACCTATTTTATTTAGCTTTTGATTTGCTTGGAAATAGTTTAACAAACCCAGCAGTAGGTAAATGTAGCTGTATAAAAATGCGCTACAAAATTTCTCAAATTGCGAAAGTAATCTGAAAAGTGTTTAATTTATGATGAAGTACTATCATTCTAAACGTTTTTGTCGGACTGCAATGCACAAGGCACGGTATTTGAGTAATATAATCTTTCCTTCATAGAGCTCCTCATAGAATTTGCGAACGTTTATTAGATTAAGTTTGTATTTTAATATTGGTAGGATTATGAAGAGACAAAGTTTTAATGACCAAAATGCGTCATTATATAGATTTGGTATTCCATCAGTAAATGTCACTGTCTATGACAAACACAAGCAGTTAAACTCTGCGAACATTGGTTGTGACTTGCATGATATAGACATAACAAAAGTTCATTTATGATTTCTTCTCATCCCGTCATCGCAGCTAAATAATAACTGGACAGACATTGGTATAACCAACAGGTACCAAATAGGTACCTTTTAACTTAAAAGGTGCCTATTTTCCGTTGAATAATTTATGCTATTCTTGCAAGTCTAACGAATATTGTGAAACGTGTGCATATGCAGATTAGAACATTTTATTAATCCGTAAGGCACCAGATCTACAAACCTAATTAGCCAAAAATACATATTTATGTTTTTGACGTCATCCGGTTCCGGTAGGCGTAACACTGTGGCCTCTGCGGGGAAGCTCATAGAGCGCTTGCGTACATAAAGGAATTATATGTTTCTTGCGGTGCACTGCCCACAGCTCCTTCCAAAAAAATCCATATCCAGTGGGAACCCGAAGGAATATGACCGGAAGACATGTCGATAATGGCTACTTTTTCTTCATTGTAGCCGGACCACCCTCCTTCCCGGGCACACACAAAGACGCTGTATTTGCTGAATGTAGTACAAACAGAAAGGTGGTTGGACCATGGTCCACTCCAAACTGAGTGCATGGAACCACACTTTGAGTCCAATACGGCCACAAGGACCTTGCACCGCGTCCAATTTATCAGAGATCAACTGCCGCCTGGTGGCAAGATTGTGGGTAGTAGAGAGATAGGCACCTTGGTAGCATATACATAAAACGCAGCCAAACTAGGGATGTCAAAAAACAGCCACTTGATCGATAGGTTAAAATAAATAACATGTATTGAAAACACAAACGAATCTGCTGATATATATGTACGCTGAATGTGCAAATGTAATAATTTTGCTAAATACTTATTTGCGATAAGTGGAGGCAAGCAGAAAAATATTTTAAAAATGACGGAAAAGCAAAATATTAGCGAACTTAACCACAATTAGCTTAGACAACTTGCACACGTTCAAGTAAAAGTTAAGATAAGGTACAGGTAGGCAATAAGACAGGATAGAAAACACATTCTGAACTAAAGATGCAGCAAGTGGTTATTGATTCGGATGAAGCGTAGCCAAACAACTCTGCTCTAGTTCTACTTAATTACTCAGCGGAACACCTATTCTTTTCGACACTGTTACGGGTGACCTTCTTCGTCTCCTTTAGCCAAGTTTACTTAGGCACCCTAAACCACATATGCTAAAGCAACATGCGCTCGAATTCCATGGAATACACACCATTTGCGACGGTCCATTATATATATATATATATATATATATATATATATATATAATAGCAGTTACGGTATGGACAGTCGCAGGTTGTGTTTACTCCATGAAATTTAAGCGCTTATTGCTGTTGCCTATGTGGTTTAGGGTGCCTAAGTAATCTTGCCTTACCGAGATAAAAAAGGTCACCCGGGACTAGCGTCGAAATGAATAGGTGTCCTGCTGAGTACATAAGCAGAAATGGCGCAGTGTTGGCGGTTACGCAGCATCAGAATTAATAACCATGGACTGTCCCTTTATTTCATGTTGTGAGTTTCCCAGCTTACCTTAATTTGTAAATCTGTTAACTTACCTCAACTTTTACTTGGCCATGCACACTTTGCCTAAATTAATTTTAGTTAAGTCGCTAATGTTTTCGCGTTTACGTCATTTATTTAATATATTTTCTGAAATCTCGCACTCACTGAGCAGCGCTATATCTCTTCTAGTACCTTACTTGCGATTTCGTTGCCGTCCCTTATAGCTCAGTTTTCTCAACCACGGACTGGCAGCAGTCAATTTTCCGGTCTCGCCCTACTAGGGTCCTCTGGAATGCGTATTGCT
>CALYDF020008180.1:0-11853 GCA_944474145.2 Dicrocoelium dendriticum | reverse complement strand
AAGGTAGATCGTAACAAGAACAGAAAGGTGAGAAAGCACAATCTTTAGTACACTCAACTGCGTTATACCAAGCTGGCACACACATGCGCATGTATCGGTTATTTTTCCCTTCCACATCGCAAAATATATGGAAAGTCACTACTTCTTACCTCAGTGCATCGTTTGGCCCCAAGTTGGCGGGTCATGGCTGCCTGTTTGACTTTGCGTCTTCGCTATCGTAAATCGCATTCGGACCAAACTGGAGTTGTTCTAAGGCTCTTGGTTGTGTTCATCGTAGTTGAGTCATTAATTTGCAGTTAATTGTGTATACACAGAAAAGGCCTTTCTGTATGCTGCCTTTCGAAAATAACTTCTCTGGTCCGCTTGCCTGAAGCTTTCTACGGTTGGTCGCTTGCGATCTGCTCTCCGCTGCTTCAGTATGGCTTGTGTTGTGCCGTCCGATCTTTTCAAAATGCAGATGCTTGCTTCTGTACTCACTCGTTTTTGTGCATTTCAAGTCTTCCGCGTGCTCGTTACATTCAGGCTAGTACCTTGGCTTAGGCACGAAGTGGCATTTACTTTGTTTACTTTCGTCACAGCAAAGATGTGTTTACACATCGTCTCGCCTTCCCACAGACCATGTTCTCAGCCACAATCTTTCGATATGAAGGTGTCGAGTACAACACGTATTTTTCTAATAACATTTAACTGTCAAGTCAAGGTTTGACAGGTCTTATGGAATACTTTTGTAAATTATGTTTGCTCAAAAAAGAAGTAACACTAAATTGAAGCGCGTATCGAGGGACTCATCATTTTATCCATCTTGATACATAGTAAATCCTTTTCTCCCGATTTCCTGAGGCATTTTAAGCACAATGCTTATCTGCGCCTTGTTGGCACTGGATGAAGAAAATTCAAATCAAGTAATGCAGATGGTGGAATACACCGTGCAGTCACTTTTTATAGTGGGTAGCTTGAGCATAGAAATAAGTAAAATTCGAAAGCACTTTCCACGTTTGGAAAAGGAAAAATAAAAAATAATTCCACTGGCATTCCAGCCGATTGGGTTGGGTGGCCAGTTTTGGCTAGCCTCCTCCCAATCTGGCTTTACGTCTGAGCTTCAGGAGGTGGCTGGAATTGTGATCGGGGTTTTCCAAGATCTGGTACACCAGAATGACGTTGCCGCGTAGACGGCGATAACTTCCACCGTGCGCTCCTTAGGCTTTCAGTTGCAGGTGGTATGGCAGGTGGAACAATCCCTTCATTGTGGGGTAATCATTGCGATCAGATCAGGTTCTAGCCAGGGTTACCAGACCTGATTCGCGTACCGTACGTTGGCCCCACATATGCTTTGAGTATCTGAGGGAAGATGGAGGGGTCGAACCAACCGAACTTCCTCTGTAAGAGCCCAAGATGTTGATTCGTGGTTTTGGACCATTAAAGAACTGTGTCGAACAGCCGACGTCATATTCATCACCAACTCAGGCTCACGCTCCTGTGGGGCGTTCTTCAAAGTAGGGTCTCCAAGCTCATGCGCGTTAGTGAGCTGGCGCCGTAATGTACAGTTTTGCACCTGCCAATGTCGAACGGAAGTAGACATGCTTTTGCACATTCATAAGCACGGTCTAAGTCCCGCAGCAACATATTGCGACCTTCCTAACTACCGATCGCCCACCCTATCTTGATGTCTTCGGCAAACGCAGGATATTTGACTCGCTGACACGCACCATGTCGTTTGTGAAGACCAAGAATAAACGCATGTCCAACACTAACTTCTGTGGACTATCGCAGTTCACAACAATAGGGTTAGAAAAGGAGCACCGAACCCGAACATGAACTATCTGCTACTGGAGGACGTTTCCGATCCATCCAAGAACAGGGTTCCCAATTCCGTAGACTTGCAGCTTTTGGAGAAATATTTGATAATTTAAGCGATCGAAGGCCTTAGAAAGGTCGATATTGATAACGCCAGTGCTGGTTCCACTATCGGCTGTTTCGGTCCAACTGCCAAACGCAATCAGTAGATTGGCATTAGCTAAATGATGCTGACGAAATCGGTGTTGCTCTGGGGCTGTAACGTTAGCTCTTTCTAAATGAGGCAGTGTTGCCTCAGCTATGATTGATTCCATCACCTTTAAGAGCACCGTGAGAAGAATCCTTGGGCCATAGTTGGCCGGCTGCTAACGGCTACCACGCTTGAAAGTCAAGGTAATGGTACCCTGCTTACATGCGCTGGGAACCTGCTATTCATCCAGGCATGTTTAGAAAAAAGGGGTTAATGACACAGATATCCATGTAGTTGCCACTTGCAGTGCTTTCGTAGGAATGTTGTCAACACCGGGAGAACTGTGGGTGCGCAACGATAGCAGTCTCATCAAAACGGTCGCTGTAATCATTGTGACGTCTGTAAGTATTAGCGTCTGGGTGAATTGGACAGGTTTGTGGTACATGCTGGTTGCGCATCGGAATATTGGAGCATATTGTAGCCGTCGAAAATTGGTTGCACTCTTGGCGGTTTGAGCACATCCATTTGCTGAGATGAGTGATGTAACCCTACGCTGCGCTGCCCTGTTCACCTGTTTGTATAGATGCTTGCTGTTAGCAAAAAAGCTTACCGCTACGCATGACTAGTGTACTAATTTGTGTTACAGTGAAGATGCTGCCCAATATAGATGCTCCAGTTATCAGTGCTATGGTTTGTTCTGTATACATGTCACGCTGCGTCTCTTACGCCATAAGTTTCAGGTTCTGCTCCGAATGAATGGAGGTGCTCTCGCCAGACAAAGGAGCCTGTTTTCGAAGGGGGGTTTAAGCAGAACACTGAACTTGTCAGCAAACCATTCAACAATAATCATTTGAAGAGTCGTCCGAAAACCCAGATGGCTTCTCAGACAGCTTCAGTTAGTATGCCGTAGTGCGTGTTTATCCGAAACATGTCACTATGTTCTTGTGGATACTCGACACACCACACAAGTTGTATTGTTAATTGATTATTTAGCCAAAGGGAACATTCCATGGTTGACCTCTGGATTATGAGCTCATCTTTCATGAATTGGGTGAGTAATCGATATGGCGGAAGGGCGGAATGCTTGCAATAAGCTCTTGTAGGTCGACTTTGAATTCCTCGCTGGGGATGCCGAAACTTTCAGACGGTGAACCTTAAAGTTACCTGAGAGGAGAGCATGGCTGTATCGTCGTCACAAGACCCTCCCAAAAGTTGATGCCCGGAGGGCATCTATCACTGAATTGGACTTTAAGAGACGAGCAACAGTTGCTACAAGCGTTGTTTCGTCTCCCTTGTAGACAGCAGTAAAGTGAGTCTGTGCTCAGCATTTCCGGATCGTCCACCGCTTCACCCAGTAGGTCATTGAGGTTGTACAAAGTTCCGCACTATGCTTGTTATTGCGATCGTTTCGAAGAAGAAACATACCATGTAGCCTGACTTCGGTGCCGCTAATTTCTGGGTTCAACTAAGTTTTGCTTATGAACACGTGATGCCAGACTTGTGCTGCTTGACTTAGTTCTTCAAGCTTTTCAGGATGCCTTGTGCACTGGTGTATATGCAAAAATGTTTCTCTATTTTCAGCAGTGAGTTGGGGATGAACAATGAACAATGAACAATGATTTAGCGCGGGATAAAAGCAAGTGCTTGACACGTCCCGTAGGATGGTTGCGGTGAATATGATGCAATTAAAATATGTCTGGGTCATCTACCAAACGTCTGCCTAGATGAATACTTTGATAATTAACATCAGCGTAACATTAAAAAACTTATCGAGCGTAAACTTTCAGGAAGACCCTGGGGCGCAGTGATAGTTGAGGTAAGGAGTGAGAAAATAAAATATGGTCGCTCAATTAGGTCCATTTGATACATTAGTCCTGTTGAAAACATGCTTGGCGTAATCCACAACAGAGGAGCTTAGGTAACAAAATGTTGGGAGCTAAGAGCAACATCTAATCGTTTTTTAAAACATCCAGGTTAGGAGAGGATACAACTGAGTCTGGGAGTGCGTTCCAGGGTTGGCAAACCCGAAGGGAAATGTAATTCCGTCGACACTCTTGACGGCTATATTGTCCCTTCAACTTTAAGCGGCTACCCCTGAGCTGCTTGTTGTGGCTAAGTTTCAGCAAATGGCGATATACGTGGTTGGGGTCACTCAATATTTGATACGCTAATATGAGATCACCGCGCAGTATTTGATAGCTCCCGCTGAAAATTCCCAGCAACTTCAGCCTTCAGTGGTAAGAGTGATAGCGAAGGTCCTTTACATTTTTTGTTGCTCTCCGTTGTGGTGCCTCTATCGCTTCTAGGTCACGCTTCAACCAAGTTTGCCAAGCTTGGATAGCGTATTCAACATGCGGGCGCACGTAGGAATTGTGCATCATTGGGAAGATTGATGGGTCAAATCTTCCGAATGCCCTTCGCAGCATGCCGACATGCTGGTTGCCTCTTTTCGCAGCTACCTCAGCCTGTTTTGAACAGTTGACGTCGCTCTGCTTTGGGTGTACTGGTGCGCCGACCTGTGAACTGTCGGCCACTAACCTTTACTTTGGGTGAAAGGGTAAAGAACCCATTTGTGTTATAAAGGGATACTGCCATTGGCTGCTTGCACCTCACTCCAAAGTAGCGTCTAGGGGTGCTCCCCAGTTTCCTAGGCTAGCTGCGGGATTTTAACCGAGCTGTTGTCGGGGTGTAGTCTAAATAAATTGCCGCTCTTGTATGCTTGTTTAGGTGACACTGACTGGTTCTGAGATTGCAACCAGTTGCTGTAACCAGCGTACTGGCACACCAACAATTTTGAAACTTGTCTGGATATAAGCACCACTTTTACAACCATTATGCCACATCCTTTGTAACTTGGCGATTTGCACAGCATCGGGATCAATTGCGCTGAGCTTTTCCAGGGAGATGGTCTCTGGAATGTTGAGCCACTGCCCCTGGTCCTGAGTGGTCACTTAGCGTGCATCCAACCCCGGGGATATCGTGTACACGGTTGGTACTGGCTAAAGATTCCTTTCGGTATTTTTCCAAGTCGTGCTTCGTCAGATTGTGCTCGCTCCACGGAATAACTAGGAGGATGTGGATGGAAGATGACCCTTTCCGGAGGCGAGCAGTCCATAATGGAACTGCTACTGCTTTATGGGAAGAAGTTACTAAAAATCGGAGAACTCGGTTCACCATAGTGCTCTGTGTTTGGGTAACGGGTGACCCGTGTCAATTTGACGGGCTTAAGCACGACACTTAGGATGTCACGTATAAAGTTTCACTAGTTCACATAGTCGATTGTTTTCCATTTAAGGGATTTGACGTCAGTTCTAGAACGTCTATGCAGACTTCCGAGAATACACTATGCGGTAACTAGTGACCAGTTGTGCAGCTCGTGTTTGGGTCAATGACCCAGCTGAGCTGGAAGAACTGATTGGGGTGTGCCAGCACACCTTCGCCTTCTTCATTCACCTAGAGTTCAGTGGGGACAACTGAAGGTCAAGGTTTCCGGTTACATTTGGCAACAACCATGTTCCGACTACCGCTAGTGCCCAGGTCCTTCTAACTTTTAGTAACAGTCTAGTGGGTGGAAGAAGCCCTGGCGGTGCTTTTCTGGTCGGACTGGTAGTGCTTGGTGTGGACGCATTTGGTCCGCTAGTGAAGTTAAAGTTTAAAGCCACAGATGACGCGTTTTTAACGCGCCGCCCAGCGTTTTTCTTCAATTTTGAAGCGGAGTTTAATACGAAGAATCTGGGTTTACTCTATGTCACATTTTCTCTTAATGAAGCGATTTTGTCGTTTAGATTTGTTTAATTACTGTCGCCAGTTTTCCTTGCTTCTGCGCTAATTCACTATAATCTTTACCAGTGGGATGATCATACCTACTATTCAGGATCCCATTGCGTTGATTGTGTCGGTTTACTGTGTGCTTAGAACACTTAGATGAAGATCGCCTAAGCAACGGTAGCAATGGGTTCATTTTCGTATATTTTTCTGATATGAAAGAAAGCCACAAACTGCTTTAAATCCGGTGGCGTAGACAGAGCTTTGAATGGTCGTTACATTCCAGTTTTCTGCGAGTTGCCTTCTAGGTCAGCGGTCGAGCGCAGATGGTGGCTTCTATATCCTTGCCAAGTTTAAGGGCAGTATTTTCAGGCTGGACGCGTTCGTTTCACGTTCCGTGTGTCTAGGATTGTTGGGGTAGGTTTATGTGACCGGGTCGCTCTTTCGGTGATCGACACAAAGTGTAAACAAAGCTACTGAGAGAGTAGGGACACAGAATAGGCGAAAGCTACTTTAATTAACACTCGACAGCTATGATCGATGACTCGTTGTATAGATCTCATTGTTGGCATTTGTTTAAGACCCCAAACATTGCGGTGCGGTTCGGGCTTCGGAAACTGGTGCGCACATTCATTAGCGGATAAGCATGGGTCATGGGCTCAACGCCAATGCCGCAGTATGGTGTAACTTCTTCTGATCATCTGTTCTTTATATTCCTCACCAATCCAGAATTGTTAACTGTTGTGTCGTACAGGTAATACCGGCTTCAGCACTCCGTTTTATTTCTTTCAATCAACTGTCATGTGGACAGAAGTTTTAGCTATTTCAATATAAATAAATAAATAAATGTTTTACTCCAGACACTGCTGGACAGGCCTGAAATTGCATGAGCATAGTAATACAGAGTATAATCAGTCAATGAACACGAACGTTGCAAGTTAGCCTGTATATACTGGAGATATGTTGTATGTATATATGTAAGCGTTTAGCTGACTAACCATGTTAAGTGAATAGGTTATTATTGTGCAGAAGTTATGGCTGGGGTTTGTGAATTCGCCAACTTTATAAAAAATCAAATAATCTCTTTGAAGTGGCTTATTTTCTTGGATTGGTCAAGATCCTCCGCAAAGGCAGGATTCAGTGACTTTATTACCTGGCCAGTTATATCCGCCACGTCACAGTATTACTAAACAGACATTTGTGACTTTTATATGGAGAACGCTTGCCATGCGAAAACACACCACGTTGTGAAACACTGCAGCCGAACCATTCGCCGGGACAGGATTAACTCGGACCACCCAGTTGGCACCACGCGATTAACATCTGTAGACAAGTTAGGTACATTTGATTTACCTCCTACATTTGCTACCGAATAAGCGTAAGTGTTGGAACATTTGAGAAGTTGCTCAGGCGTTTTCCGGAAGTGTGCCCATGTCACCTGCAACCTCTTTAATCTGTAGTCGTTCTCGGTAAAGGGTGATAAATAACAATTACACACGAAGCGCTCTGTAGCGACAACCTTTGACTTTCTTGATTGCGCCATCGAGCACTTCCACCACGATTCACGAGGTAAACTATAGTTTAACTACAGTGTCATCTATGCACACGTCTCCGAAGTATAATTTAAGCACGGCTGCAACCTTTGTAAAGTAGTCGAAGTAGGATGTTGCCCTCTCGATGAAACCGTACTCCCCTGCGTCCTTCGAACTTGGTTGCTCTCATTAAGTATAGACAGCAGACCTCGAACTCTGGACTATTGGGATGTTACTTGGAACCATTACGCCTGTAGCCATTGCGTCGCCACTTGCAAAAATTGGCACAACTATTAAAGAGTGATCGGACGTTATTTTGTCGGGAGTTCAATGTAATCGTTGCGTGGACCTCAGCAGAGCTTGAGGTAAAGTTTACTAACAACTAGTCCGTTCACAAACAGTTAGTGTAGGCATGTGATATGAAATCATATCGAACCAGTGTAAGTTTACTTAAAATATACGTTGTGAGTATCCGGTATTTTTAGCTGTTATGCAGCTGCCTGCTAAGTTCTGTAGGGGCGCATGCTCTTACTGAG
This sequence comes from Dicrocoelium dendriticum, assembly GCA_944474145.2. NCBI lineage: Eukaryota > Metazoa > Platyhelminthes > Trematoda > Plagiorchiida > Dicrocoeliidae > Dicrocoelium > Dicrocoelium dendriticum. Next base: position 4,036 of record CALYDF020008180.1, on the reverse strand, counting down.
CACCAACGGAGGGGACGGACTTGCAAACTAGTATGGCACAGCTACTGACAGCACTTAATGCTTGCTTAACCTAGCGTAACGCGTTAAACTCCACCGCAACCACCGAGCGTTTCACTAAACATGAATTATGATTCACCATGAAGCCTAGGGGTAGCTTGACACGGTGGCTTAGGGGTAGCGGTCAAAACTAACATCCCAATGGTACTGGGTTCGTTGCCTGCTACCTCTCTCTAATGAGTTCAGATACATTGTAGACCGATACTGCTGCTTCGTCTGTCGAATCTTTCTAACGCATGCATGAGGCCACGCCTGGAGTAAGCGATTCGAGTCTAGCGACTTTGGTGTGAAATTTATGCTGCTGCACTGGAAGCTCTACAACGTAGGGCAACAGAGATCGTTAAGGGACTGTTTCGCCTCTTCTATCAACGCAGACTACAAGCCCCGAGATAGGTATACCAGCGAACATCGGCGCTTGCAATTTGCCATTATTGTGGCGTACCAATAACTGACTAACCCCAATCACACATCTTGCGATTTGTTGCAAGTCAGCCCAATAGCGATCTGAGAGAATACCAGCTCAAAGTGACTACACACCACAATCGACTTGATTGCAAACAAAATGTTTGCTCCCTTCGGTTAGCCAGAAAGTAGATCATTCTTCCTTCTCATGCTATTTTCGCCAATACATTAACGCTTTTTGTACCAACATCAGACTATACTCTGTCCCACTTACATTCCGCGACAATGTCTGTTTCGATCAGAGGACGAAGCAACGCAAACAGTGTGCTCACTAGCCCTCTCGGTTACGTAGCGGTGAGCAGACCAACATCTGTTCAGATGAATAACTCGGTGAGTCAACTCCAACCAGAATTTCTATTTTTTCTGTCACTTTAAACAATCAACTGTTAATCCCCACTTATCACATTTTAGGGGTTTTTCAAGTAATGCTTTTTCCCCACTATTAATCAGTGTACATCGTTCATAGTATGCGTGGTTTAACAGAACGGGAAGATGTTAGTTCCACTAGGAACCAATACGCCCAATGCGGCACACTTTCGCTCTCGAACTTGAGCTGGTCATTATGTGTCGGTTCTTCGCAAAGAGTACACAGACTACTCCTTGCGCTTCACTCTGCTTCAAAGGTATCCTCCCTTGTTTGCACTTTTCGCAAAACAATAGCCAATCAGAGTTTACTCCATTTGAATCGAGCGGATTTACTTATTAATTGTGGGCGGGAATAAAAACGAAAAACACTTCGCACACTGTCTTGTTGCAGAGCGTATGACCGGAAGCTTGCATTTTGAGAACATGCTCGCACAAACCAACCAATACTAGTCGAGTTGGATAAACCAGAATTGGTGAGGCCAAATCCTGCAGGACAGTCTCTGGCCTGCTCGAACACATTCTTCCCATTAATGTGATAAGCATTCCACAGGAATTCAACACAATTTTCCATTTATCTTTTGCGTATTTCTTTGGACTCATAACTAGCAAACTCAGAAATGTGGGTCTGTGCTGTGTTGCTTCCCCTTTATGACCAACTAGACACTTCCGGAGCACAAAAGCTGCAGACAAGCACGCGTACACACACGTACACACACACTCACATGCATCTGGACAACAAAATGAGGGTTATTCCTTTAGCTGGTCTGCGTCAAGAGATAATGTCATCCATTCTTAAGAGGACAAGTAGACTAAGCGCGGAAATAAAACTGTGTTGTGCGAACAATGGAAGAGGGAATCGATGCATAAGTGTTGCGCTGATAACAAACTTGTACGTGATTAAGAGAGGAGACCTGCTACGCTTTTCTGATTCGGAGCTACTTATAGTATTATTCAACAGGAAGAATTGAGGGAATTTCATCATTTTTGTTAGGTTACCACTTAATAATTTTTCACTAAATATTCTCCTTAAAAGCTGATATGCTCGAATCTGTATTGCATTCATTCAGTCTAGCTGCCTTATTGGAATTGCACACAAATATAGATAAAATGCAATTTACGCAGTGTAGTTTACTTAGTGACATAATTTCGGTAGAAGTACACAAGCAAGTAAGCTGTTCACGCAGTGAGGTGGTTTTTAATATGTCAGACAAGCCATCACTAACAAAGTCTATAAATCATTTCTCACTACGTACAGCATGCAATCCCGTTGGTCTAGATGCCTCGTTCTACTCAATAAGTAAGAAGTCATGCGTTTCCCATACTTTACTAGTATGGTGTTGAATTAATTGCTAAAAACTTCATTCAAAAGTGCAACCTCATCATGTTTAATCCGACTTTCAATGGTTTGAAAATGGTAGAAGACAAAACTATGCTACCTCGAAAGAATAAAAGGCGATAAGAATAGGCAAAACCCAATACCAGATGACCATCAGAGGCCATGCATTTAGTTAATAGTGCTTCAGTTATTATCCACAATAAGCTTGTGATTAACATTCTGTTTGCTGTAGATAAAGATGATGTACTGAATAATAAAAGTTCTTAGAAACTTGCATTAGATCTCACGATTATACAGACCCCGTCATTGTATTAGTTGTTGCGTCTATTAGAAAGCCAAATTCTGGCACCTCGGAGGTAAAATTGGTTATCGAAAGACACGCAGCAATTTCACTACTATGCATGATATGCTGACCATGCTCAAAACGACTACCATCCACAGATATAATGATGTTGATGGTGGTTCTTCGCAGAAAACTGATCCTCGCAGTCATACAGGCTTTTTAATATTGTTTCCTACATGCGAGGTGAAAACAATGTGGTTCAGAAGATAACAACTTCATTAACCGCTAAACCCCTGTTCCTCGCAAATTCGCTATCTCAAACCTCGTCCTGTCATATCCTGTCTAAAGTATACCCTGGCCAGTGTATAAGCTCGTCAAAGATATTGGTGGACCAGATCAAAATGATCGACAGTAAAAGGACGGTTGACCTAGATTTATCGCAACCGGCAGTGGGTGCTGCTAGATAAACATTTTGCTCCGATAGCCCTCCATCCGTTGGTCATAAATTTATAGCAGGCGTTCCATCATATTTGCATTTTACACGCATCACCACTATCCGGCCCCACTAATGAATCACACGGAACATGCCGCTGATGGGGTAAGGATTGACACCAGTGTGCTTCCACCGAGCAAAATGAACCCTCCTGTATTGAACGCACGTTAGCAGATTACACCCAACGATGGAAATGACATCTGCCCACAGACTGCTAACAATGTCTCATATAATAAACAGCTTATCAGTGACATGATTTTGATAACACAGTCTTTCAAACCAGCATCCACAAAACAAAATGTAGGAAGCCCTCTGTTTGACATTCCTGCTCCCATAAGCCAGTACACCAATCAGAGGCTGTCTTCCGCGAACTATTTTCTCGAGGGTCATGTTTAGTCGTATCCCTCCGCCGCGGCTACCACTCAATCATTTTCCAACGAAGACGGCTATACACGCCCAGTTTCAAGGATTTTTGGCCTGGACCCAGAAACACGGCTTGAAACTCCAAGGATCATAAAGCAGCCTAAACAGTTTTCTTCGTATCTTGCAACTACTTTAATATTTATGCTTAACACCTGCTCTACCCATTCTAATACCCACACAATGTGCTTACTTTTTTGGTGAATGATTCTGACATCATATTTATAACTAAATCTTGATGCCATGACGAGATGGATAACCAGTTTATCATTATCGGATACAACAACTTTATGTGAAATTGGCACTGTTGTCGAGGTGAAAAACTACTCTCGGCAGCAACATTCGAGGACCTAGTGCTGTACGACGTCCAGGGATCAATACTACTTACGACGTCCATTAATCAGCAGCATCAATCTCACTAACAACAGTGCATCCGCAATATGAATTGATGCTTCGCTGCCATAAAACTATAACGAGCAACGAAAAAAAAATAATAAGAGGGCGAAAAAGGGGAACTAATCGAATAACCTTAATGTCCTAAGTAAACGTTCAAGATCAATGCGCCTGCACCTTTTCAACAACATACCATCACAAACAGCTGGGCATCTTGCGAACATTG
>CALYDF020008179.1:0-11877 GCA_944474145.2 Dicrocoelium dendriticum | reverse complement strand
TGTGTCGAGCCGGTTGTAAGATTAAAACAAGAAGGAGTAATGTACAATCGGTCAACAAGTAAATTGTACACGAAAGATAAGAGTTATCTTTTTGGGCGCTACAGCTTCAATCGTATCAGGCTTCGTCGGAGACGAAGGATCATGGATCAAAGAAAATTTGACAATAGTCAAATTTCGTTTCAAGTGTTTATTCAAACACTGTTTTGCACGTTATTTCAGCCGAATGTTTCGCTAAAAAAATCGAGTTACCGCGAAGTACTCACAGAACTAATTGAGTACTCACAGACCTGGAGATTCCACCGTATGACTGTGTACACTCTTCTGAAATATTCAAAACATAGCTTTCTTATGTATTAGAGAACTATTCGGTTTGCCAGTTGGGACGTTGTTCCCGTTTGTTGGATACACGAAAACCATCTCCGCCTTCGGCGCGCGACCCGACTGCGAACGACGCTTTGTCAATGCACTCGACGACAGCGACATTCTCCCTAGCTAGCTGTCTCCGACTGCCCTATTTTTAGCATTAGCTAACGCTCCTCCCGTCCAATAAACTTCTTCCCTAGCTTACGCTTGTGTCTTCTACCCATTGCTTTTGGTTGGCCGTCTAGTAGCGTGCCGGATATATACCGCACGATCATTGCGCTATAATTGTTGACCCCGAAAAAGAAGTTTTTTCTTGAGTTGGATACTAATATTTCTTCTCAGAACCCGTAACTTATTCTGTCTACCTTCCTACTTTTACTCTTTACTACTTGCGTTCACATTCCCACGCTCCGGAATTTTTCACCATGAAGGTCATTCACCCAGATTCTGGCGAGCAGGTTAGTGGGTTCCGTTTCCCTATCCCGCCTTTCCGAGAGACTAACCCGAAGGCCTGGTTTAACCAGCTAGAATTTTTTTTATTACATGGTATTAAGGCTGACAGCGTAAAATTTCACTGCGTTGTTGCAACACATCCTCCGCAAGTCGTCGATGACCTCGATGACATAATGGAGCTTCCCGAATGGCAGAGAAGTTACGATGAGCTTAAGGCCGTCGTCGTAAAATGATTTGGCATATCAGACCATGCTGGCGTTACGCAGCTACTTAACGAAACCGAGCTAGGGGGTCGAAAGCTTTCGTAGTTGCTGCACAAGATGCATGTTCTAGCTGAGCCTATCTCTGTTGGTGACTCTTTTCTTAAAGAGATGTGGATTCGTCGCCTGCCACGTGACCTGCGTTACCCTTTGTATGCAAACGATGCGCTTCTTTCTCTGCTCGCTGACAATGCCGACCGTATTTGGGAATCCAAAGCCCAAGTGTCGCAGGTTCAGTCTACTCCCAGTACGGAGGTAGCAGAACTAAGAGCGCAAGTAGCGGCACTTACCAACTGAGTAGGGATCCTAACACCGTCCGCATCCAACAGTCGAAGTCGTTCCAGTAGTCGCGCTCGTCCTAGATCAAGTTCGAAATCTCCGCCTAGGTCAAGCTATTGCTGGTACCACGAGCGATTTGGTCATCAGGCCAGATCGTGTCGCCCACCTTGTTCCTTCAAGCGCAACACGCAGGGAAACAGGTAGGCCAGCACATAGGGGCGACGGACGTTGATCGCTGCCCCAGTCGCCTTTTCTTTATCACTGATCACAGAACGGTAGTACTCTATCTCGTTGACACCGGCGCAGAAGTCAGCGTTATCCCCTGTGATTCTAATGATGTTATCGAAGAGGCGACTAGTTCATTGCGCGCAGGAAACAGCACCACCATTCGCGTGTATGGTTAACGCTCACGCAAGCTTAATTTAAACCTACCACGTTCATTTAAATGGATCTCTCTAGTCGCAGATGTCCAGACGCCAATTCTTTGCCTTGACTTTCTGCAGCACTTCACTTTGCTTGTTGACGCGAAGCAACGTCGTCTGATCGATCGCCAAACAAACCTGACAGTTATTGGTACTTTGACTGACATTGAATTAATCAGTCCTGTATACGCCAACTAGTCAAGCTCACCAAACGGTCAGATGCTTACTACCAACTTCCGCAAATCTTTCGTGCAATGTCACCCTTTCCATCTGCCACTGGTGCTGCAAAACAGATTATCGTTACTAAAGTTCCGGCTGTTTTCGCCAAAGCCAGGAGAATGATCCCTGACAAACAGAATGTGAGCATATGCTTGAACTAGGCATCGTTTGCTCGTCTAAAGTCACTGGGCGTCGCCGCTGCACATGGTGCCCAAAAAGTCAGGAGACAGGCGTCCATGTGGTGATTACCGCGCGATCAACAGCCTTACTGTTCATAACCGATATCCGATTCCGCACGTTCAGGACATCACTGCAAGCCTGCGCAGCGTCCGTGTGTTCCCAAAAACCGATCTGGTTCGCGCGTGTCACCAGATTCCAGTCGCCGAGGAAGACATACCGAAGATTGCCGTGATCACGCCGTTTGGGATGTTCGAATTTTTGCCTATGCTGTTCGGTCTTTGCAAAGCTGACCAGACTTTTCAACGACTCATCGATTCAGTCACTAGAGGTCTAGATTCCGTCTATGCATACATCGACGATATACTATTGCCAGCGCTTCTAAAGAACCGCACGCAGAACATCTCAAAATACTTTTCGATAGGCTGGCCGCTAATAGCGTCACTGTCAACCCTGACAAATGCGTATTTCAGCAGCCTCCCGTCGAATTTCTTGGCCACCATATTGATCAGTCTGGTATACAGCCTCTAGACAATAGAGTCCGCGCCATCAGATACTTTCCGGTCCAGACTACGTGTGCCGCTATTCGCCGTTTTAACGGCATGCTCAACTACTATCGACGTTCTCTTCCACACTGTGCCAATTTGCTAAGTCCACTAACCGATCCACTTCGTGGACGTAAAAACGGTCGGGTGGAACTGTCTACTGCTGCTGCTGAAGCCTTTAAAGCCAGCAAAGTAACCTTAGCCAGAGCCGTTATGCTCATCATTTTGATACGACTGCTCCGCTCAGTGTCGCTGTCTACGCGTCGGACACCGCCATTGGCGCCGTCCTACAGCAACATACAAATGGGGGCTGGAATCCTCTTGCATTCTACGATAGGCGCCTACAACCTGCCGAAGTCATGTACAGTACGTTCAGTCGCGAACTGCTGGCCGTTTACTCTACCGTTCTACATTTCCGACACGTCCTCGAAGGTAACATCTTCATTATCTTCACCGAGCACCAGCCGCTTACATACACATTCTGAAAGCAATCAGCTCGACAATCACCACGTGAGATTCGTCAGCTGGATTGCATTGCCCAATTCTCGACCGATATCCGACACATTTCTGGTCAACAAAACGTCGTCGCTGATGCTTTCTCTAGAGTATCGGCGATTGCCCCTGCCGGGCAGGCAATCGATTTTTCAGCTATGGCCGCCGCGCAATCAAACGACCAAAGCTTTTTCGGAACTCTGCGATTCTTCTTTGAAGATATCCCCGCACCCTTTACCGTCATCTGACGGTACGATTTTATGCGACACATCTACCGGACGACCTCGACCCGTCGTTCCAGCAACTCTTCGCCGCATCGTTTTCGACACTCTCCACAATATCGCCCACCCAGGCATTAAAGCCACTGCTAAGCTTGTCTCTGAGAGATACATGTGGCCGGACATGAAGCGCGATCTTACGCGTTGGGCACGCAGCTGTCTCACCGGTCAGCAAGACAAGATTCAGCGGCACGTGTCCGCTCCGCTTGGTCGCTTTCCGTCCGTTTCACTACGCTTTGTCCAGGTCCATCTCGACATAGTGGGACCTCTGGCCCCGTCCAAAGGAATGGACTACATTTTGACCGTGATGGATCGTTGCACCCGTTAGCCCGAAGCCGTTCCCATCCCTGAAGTAGCTGCGCAAACCGTAACACGCGCTTTTTCCGAGCCCTGGGTCGCTTCACAAGGCTGCCCAGCCACAGTGACTATAGACCGCGGTCCGCAATTCGAATCTACGACCTCGCATAGTCGAGGATAAACTATTTACTTATTTATTTATCTCCTTTAACTCATTGGATGCCAACGCATTCGCACGACCGCCTATCATCCGCTAGCGAAATGCGTGGTGGAACGTTTCCACCGACATTTGAATCCTTACTTAGCGCCGCCAATGCGCTGAGTTGGGCTGAGTTGCTGTCTATGCTCCTCCTTGGGATCCGATCAGCCCTAAAGGCCGATCAACGTACGTCTAGCGTCGCGTTAGTATATGGAAAACCACTGCGTTTACCTGGCGAGCACTTCTCTGTTAATCCCAGTATTACCTTTTACTACGCAACTTATGCACGTCAGCCAGCCACGAGCACGCGTCAGTACAAGCTTCCCGACGGTAGAGAACAACAACGTAAATCTTTTATTCCACAGGACCTGCAGCATTGCCCGTTCGTTTTGCTCCGCCTCGATGGCCTCCGCAGACCACTGGAGCTACCTCACGAAGGTCCTTTCAAGGTCATGCGGCGTAAGAACGGCGTTCTTATCATCGATCGTCACGGTGAACGCGAAGCCGTTACCATTGACCGTCTCAAGATTGCCCACGTGGAACTTGGGCTCGATGAAAACCCTTGCTCGTCTTCTGAAGCATCAACCCAGCCTATGATGGAAGGCTGGCATGCTTCCAACACCCCTGAACCCATGCATCACGTTCCAACCAAGCCTTCCACTTCAGCTCCGACGTTTCCCATCGAAGCAACCGCCACTTCTTCAACAGTTCCTTCAATTTTGCCATCCGATAGGATGTCTAAGACGACGCCTTCCTCTGATTCGCCCAAATCGACTAGGTCAGGTAGATGCGTTCATTGGCCAGCACGCTTAAGGGATTAGTGTTTCTTTTACTTTTCTTATTGTTTTCCTTTTCCCTTTTGGCCAACCATGTACGAAACCCCCAAAAACTCGGCAAAAGCTTTTGATAACGTTAAAAAACCGACAAAACTTTTTGAAAACCCAGAAGAACGTAAAACATTTTGTAAACCCAAAAAAGAAGAAAACATTTTGAAAACACATGAAAGGAGTTACGTTTCGTTTGACGCCTACCGCATCCGGTAAGTGTCACACTCATTTTTGCCCTGGCCTTCACCGTCACTACCCTTGTTTCTGTTTATCTTCCATGTATGAACCGGAGGAGATGCCGAGTCTGAAGCGAACCTTTGACCTTCATGAACTAGCGAACATTTAACGCTTACGAACTTCCCCCATTTTGTGTTTTGGCACCATTAGGGAGGACACTGGTGGGAGCCCGCTAAGGTCCGATCGCCTGGGTCTCCCCCAGCAGCTGCATCAGGTTTCACTACCCGGTCTCGTAGAAGGCTGGCCAGCGACGGACAGTCCTCACGTAGATCGAAGGGTTACCCACGGTTTCCCTCCCAGGGGTGCTGTGTAGCGTCCTGGAGATTCCCCCGTATGACAGTGTAAACTATTCTAAAATATTCAAAACGTAGCTTTCTTATGTATTAGAGAACTATTCGGTTTGCCAGTTGGGACGTTGTTCCCGTTTGTTGGATACACGAAAACCATCTCCGCCTTCGGCGCGCGACCCGACTGCGAACGACGCTTTGTCAATGCACTCGACGACAGCGACATTCTCCCTAGCTAGCTGTCTCCGACTGCCCTATTTTTAGCATTAGCTAACGCTCCTCCCGTCCAATAAACTTCTTCCCTAGCTTACGCTTGTGTCTTCTACCCATTGCTTTTGGTTGGCCGTCTAGTAGCGTGCCGGATATATAGCGCGCGATCAACTCGCTATAAGAGCATCAGAAATTTGTTTGAAGAGAAATGCATTGTATTGCATGTGCATGATACTGTCAGATTGCCCAGGTCTAGACAGGAGAACGATCGGACCGGGTGAGGTGATATAAGGGAATAGACATTTCCTTGTCTGTGATTTCTGGGAATAACCAGGTCTCATTGAAGTCCATCAGGTCTGGATCAGTCTCTGAGGTAAGCAACTGAATCGCGTCCAGCGCTTTCCTTAGAATTCGCACATTAGTGGCTAACACACGCAGTCGGTTCTCATTGTTTTCTGTCCGGGGGTGACGAGAAGGGGCCTCCAACGGGCTTTCGGAGTCATCCGATCTACTCAAAAGGCCACAATACGGTGGTCTGTTCCACCACTTCCACGTCTAGCACATAGCTGCTATACAGCCTTTTTCATGTTGTCACGATCCTCTGAAGAAATCACGAAGTACGTAGAATGGCTCACCTTTGAGACGCGAGGATCGTCGCAGGATGCGTCAGATTCCTCCTCATCCCGGCAAACGATTTTAAGGGGTGAGTCTTCAAGGTATCTTCTTGTTTTTACCAAGACGGAAGGTAGATACAATATTGCTCTCCTGTTCGCCTTCCTAAAATAGTAACGAGAGCAACCGCGCGAGTAGTGTTTGGTCATCTAGTATTTTTTCGTATGGGTTGCTTTTTCCGATTCCGATGCGTTCATGATGATGAGGCAACGATCAAGAGATGCCTGGGTGCACCCAGGAACTTGTGGCTTGATAAGGCAGAGACTTTGGTTGACCATCTTCACCAGCTCGGAAAGTCTGTCGAGAACCAGCTACATTTGGGACGGAGATGACAACTTAGGTGTAGGTTTCTCGACGGGCTTAGACGTGGCCTTGGCGCCACTTATAGATGGGCTTTTAAAAATAGGAACGGAGACCACGCTTTCCCACACAACCGCCGCACCTGATGTTGTTGTGGGCTCAATGGAGATAATTAATGATAATAACAATAATAACAACAATAATGTGGCAGCTGTGCGCTGTAACGGCGCTTCGCTGCCGCGCAACCACCAGTCGCGCGCGGACGGGAGTGGCTAATTTATGTGCTGAAAAAGTGGCCTGGAGGGGATTGGTGTTCCGGCGCAAGCTCAAGATCAAGTTCAGATGGGACTGGAACGATAGGAGAATCCCGTGAGTGTTCCATCTTGAGTGTATCGTTGAGCCAGGAACTGATGAAGTGCTCAGTTATTGATGGATCTAAAACAGAGCACCCGTATCGCACTCTGGCCAATCAGTTACTGCCCACGTTTCCTGCCCTTGCAGTCCTTGCTGTGGCAGTCACGTGAAGTAGGCAAAGATTAGGAAGAGAAGTCGAGGTACAGAATAACGAATTGCACTTCAAAAAAGAGAATAATACCAATGCGTGAAGAAAAGTAGAGAAAAGAAAATCGAAATACGAAGATGCAAGTTACTCAGGATAATGGAAAGGTTTCGTGTTGCTACCCAAGAGCGCCAAGTTGCCGCTCAAACCACTTAACCGTAGATTCCATGATAACAGTTTACGGAGGCATGTTCCAGCGCTCGATGACTCTGCTTGACAGCCGGATTTCCGCCCTAATCAGATCGGACCGCGGTTTGTCCAGCATTAAGGAGTGACCGCGCAGAGCAGACAATCTAGCGGGACTGAATAGCTCAGCTAAATCTGGACCAACCATCCCAGTTAGGATACGATAGGTTAGGATTAGGTCTCCTCTAAGCCTTCGGTAGTGCATTGAATGCATTCCCAAACTAAGTAGACGCTCGGGATACGTCCGTCCCGGCAACCTCTCGACTAACCTATTACCCACTCGTAAAACCCTCTCTAGCTCCATTTTGTCCCTGACGAGACAAAGCGAACAAGCTTGGATACAGTATTCCAAATGTGGCCGAAGGAAAGCCGAGAACAGTCTCGTAAAGATTCTTCCCGTCAAGACTCCAAAAGTACGTCGTATTAACCACAACATGCGGAAACCTCTGCTTGCGGCCTTCTTCCAGTTGTCGCCGGAGTGTAAAGCCGAAGAGTGTACGACGCCTAGGTCAATCTGGCTAGATACACAGAGGAGTTCGACCCACCGACCAAGTAGTTCGCAGGAGGACAACCTCCTCCAATTCAAAGAACGGCGCACTTTGTCTGCTTTATGGGCAGTAACCATAAAGTAGCCCAGTCCCAAAGCTTATCCTAGGCTCGCTGAATAGCTTCGGAACCCCCAGGAACGTCGACAATGTTCCACAGCTTCAGGTCATCAGCAAATAGCAGCGATGGTGCCTCAAGCTCCGCGGGTAGATCATTCACAGAGATAGAGAAAAGCAGCGGTCCGAGGACTGACCCTGCGGCACGCCACTAAGGACAGGGTGCCTAAACGATAGGCCCAGGCCTACCCGCACACACCGGTCTCTACGCTCCAAGAAGGAAGTCACCCAATGAACGGCGCGGCCAGATACCCCGTAGGAGGTCAGCTTTTGCGCGAGCAGCAAATGAGGTACCTTGTCAAACGCCTTAGAAAAGTTGTCGAAAAGTACGTCCAGTACATGGCCCTTATCCACTGCATCCGCCCAACTTTCGCGAGCCACCAGTAGATTCGTCAGTCACGAAAATCCTTTCTGAAATCCGTGTTGTACATTGCTAAGTAGATTAAATCTACTCAGATGCCTCTACAATGAATCGACAGTTTCTCGAGGAGTTTGACTACTACACTGTTCAGAATAACTGGCCTGTACTTTGCAGCAGACTCCTATCCCAGTTTTTGCAGATTGAACAGATGACAGCTTCCTTCTGTTCGGAAGGTAATGCACAGCTTCAAGCGATTTCTGAAACACCATAGCGAGCGGTCCACTTAGTGCCGCAGCCAAGTCATGCAACAGTTTCGGGTGAATTAAATCAGGCCCAGAGGCCTTAGAAGGGTTCAACCCTGGTAACAGCCTACGAAAAAATGATATAAGGTTGTGCCAACTCTTCTACCTTACAGTTGAAACGAATTTTTAATGCAAATGTAAAAACTGTTGTTTATCACCTTAAGTGATACTGGAATTAGTTCCAAGTAAATGTAATGGCCAGAAGCGCACCTCGTGGGTTGTTACTCGCAGTCAGCTGTTATCCGCCTTCTATCTGGAAGTTTATGGTGCGTTCTGTGGCCGCATTGGGTCTCACTCCTGGTCACTCAAGCGATGTGTTCTTTGCGAGGGTAATTATCCGAGGCGCTAATTATGGACCATTCAGTTGTTGAAGGATTGTGCCAGTCTAGTGGATGTATCTCTGTGAAACTTGGGAAGAGACGTAACGGAAGGCGCAGGCCGTGGAGAAATGCAGCGAAAATGCATGCGAGGGAACGAAATGGATGCAACAAAACGTTGTGTCTTAAAACGCTCTGAATACTGTAGGGTTGTCGTTGTGTGCGACCCAAACTCGTTATAACAGCGAATAAAGGAAGGGATAACGTGCAGGTTCGAGGTAGGGTTGGTGGCGCAATTGCAGCCGTTTACTGCCATCATGTTACGTTGCGCGAAGTTATTAATTCTAACATCGGTTAAGCATGCGCTTATGGCCTGCTTGAATGCAGGAGGCCACGTTAGCAGGTCACAGCATGGTTTTCTAAGCGCACGATCCTGCGCAACCTGCCAGCTTGATTTTCTCAACCTGGTCACTGGCGCGATTGATTCAGGTCTGGCGATTATTACGCTATACCTCGATATGCAGAAGGCGTTCGCTAGGGCCCCCCATAAACGCCTGTTACATAAGCGCAAGGCTTACGGTGTAGTCACCCCTCTGCTTGACTGGCTTAAATCCTACCTAACCGGGCGTACGCAGTCCGTGAAGGTAGTACACTTTGAGTCCATCCCTGTCACAGTTTCCAGCGGTGTTGTGCAAGGCAGCGTGCTTGGACCAACCCTGTTTTTGATTTATGTGAACGACATCTGTAGCAGCCTGTGCCATGGTCGCCCATTCCTCTTTGCCGACGACATAAAGGTCGTATATATCTTTCCACCAGGCGCTAAAGTATCCGCACTACAATGGATCCGTGAAGACCTGAAGACCTTAGAGTCGTGGTGTCAAAATTGGCAAATGACATTCTCTGCTGATAAATCTAGTATTCTAACCCACAAATGCACCATATCGGATGGTGCGTTTACGTTGAATGGTACGCCCATCCAACTAAAAACGTTAGCTACAGACCTAGGTATTCGCTATTCTATGACCCTCAACTTTTCAGAGAATGTGCAGTATCAGGTAGCAAAAGCACGCAGAATGGTCATCCACATAGGCCGCCACATTAACTCGGCTGAAGCACGGTTGGAGCTTTACCGCAGTCATGTTCGTCCGCAGCTGGAATATTGCCCCTTTATCTTCAGTAATTTGCGGAAATCAGACCGCATATTGCTCGAAAAGGCTCAGCGGCGGTTTACCAAAATAGTAGCCCCACAAGGCCCAGCGCTTACTTACCTACAGAGGTGTAACCATCTCAAACTCCAACCTCCATGGCTGCGGCGCATTATCTTAAACCTGTGCTTCTTACATAAGTTAATATACCAAGCGGTGCACAGTGATATCCCCAGCCTGACACTGAGAAGAGGATCAGAATTCAACCTCCGAAACAAGCACTGCACAGTTGCCCCGCTGCCAGCGAGGAAGAAACCACGTTCACGTTTCTTCCTTGTCGCTTATGTAAATATCTGGAACAAATTACCTTCACAGCTGCGGGAGATTCACAATCCACAGACTTTCAAGCAGGAGGTACGAAAGTTTATGTGCCTGGATAACATAAGACGCCTTTTCAACATCTGTGATTCTGATGACAACCTTTTTGAGACCGGCCCCGATGGGGCATAGATCACAATTTGGTCAGCTCTAGCGCAACTTTGTATTGCGCTCAACTAGGCTCCATGACAGGAGCATCTTGGGCTCACAGGTCCTCCCCATACTTTGCGGTCCCTGTCACACTACGTGAGAGATCTTGGCCCGATCAGTTGCACTCATCTTACAGAAGTTAGGACTGCTAATCCGACCACAAAAGGTATTCAGCCTACCCCAGTAGTAGCTGAGCACTTTACTGGCTCCCACCGACAATTAGTTAAGTGGGAAGTCTTGAAATAGTAGGCGCTACCGCAAAGGCAACGCGTAAAGGCTAATCGGTAGCTCAAACCCTTTGAAAGCTTCTTCTCGACGCCCAGTTTCTTACTGCTCAACAGATCAGCACGTAAAGCAGCCTAGTACTAATAAATGGGAGCATCGTAAGCCTGTAGGCACTGACCAGGTAGGATATTGCATAGCAATGGGGATGCAACCCGAACGGACAAAGTTTACTTAACTTCGACCTTCTCTTCTACACTTTGGTTCCTTCGTCTCCATCTTTACCCCTTAGTATTTTCCAAATACCCAGTCCACTAGGTCTCTTGCGAATACTTATACTTGTGACCCATGAGTCACGTCTACTAAAAATATTTTAACAACATTAAGCCTCATGTGAAATTCCAGGTTCTAGCGTTGTTGCCCTAATTGAAGCTTTTTCATTAAGTTTGAGCACTAGTTACTATAGTCAGCAGTTTCCAAACACTATCAGTAGGTAAGGCGCAAAATAAAAATATATCTTTCTTATTGTTGACAATGAGCGCACTTTAAAAGTTCTAGACCCAATAATCAGACATTTTGTTCTCCACTTATACTCTCTTGGCCCCATATACTTAGCTTTATCTGGTATACATGTGCCTTTCGCTATTTTCAACACTAGTAGACAGGCATAATGAAAACCAGATCCTCTTCTTTAACTGCTTTTGGTCGTAAAACACTCGCATTTCCAGATTTCATTTCACTGGAACGAAAGCTAACCAACGACAGAGAGGCCCCTGTCACACTGGCTGGCTGGAGCACCAGAAACATTCCATCGCCACCTTTCTTCTCTTGGCCGCCCGTGTGTCATTTCTCTTTTAGCTGGCTCAAAAGCCTACCATGCGTTATGCGTAATGGCGGGTGAACGACCAGCACCCACTGGTTTTTGTTACTATTCTACTCCTGCTTTACCTTATCGCTCTTTGCTTAGGGTGCTAGAACGGCTCTTACCAGGAAAATCACAAAAGAAATAGTCGGTGTGACGTTACAGTACCAGTTAACATTGCCAACTGGATGAACACCGCGGGCACTATCTTCGGAA
>CALYDF020008178.1:0-11882 GCA_944474145.2 Dicrocoelium dendriticum | reverse complement strand
TATCATAGGACCAGCTGAGTACTGGAAGCGGCGTGTGGGGAAATAGAAGCTGCATTTTCAGGAATTGATAAAAAGGAGCCTCTCACGTTCTGATCTTGATTGCAAGTCATGGAAATCGAACGCGGTTGATCGGCGTGCATGGCGCGACCTGATCACGAAGGCAGTTGCCATGGTGCTGGAGAAAGTCCTCACGTATGCAGAGAAGAAGCGGCAAGCGCCTAGGGGTTGTACTTCCTCGACATCAAGCGCATGGCGTTGTAGCGTGTAAGATCACATCCCATATGTAGTTTTATTTCGTCACACTTGTGAGATCGTATTCCACATGAACTTTTATTCCGTTGCACTATCTTCGGAACGGAAGGTTTTATCATCATGTGCACGTGGAATTATATACGAGGTCAACATAACAAAACTACTACAGTCTTATCGAGATTGCCTTGGATACCACATCTTCATATCGTGTAATTAAGTCTCGCTTGACCTACATCACAAACGAGGTCAACATAACAAAACTGTTTCAGTCTTATCGAGATTGTCTTGGATAGCACATTCTCACATTGTGTAATTAAATTCCTCTTGACCTACATTCACGCATCGTACCACTTATGACCCACATGTTTGAACGCCCGAACGAAACATTATATAAACAGTGTAGTACATCGACAACAACAACTCTCGACCGACTACAGTGTTACTCCCGTACAACGGACGCCACACGACCGTTCCGACTAGTGCTTCGACAAACGTCACGAAAAGCGCTACGCCCACGACGACAAGACAATCATCACACGACCGGACTGGCCGCGACCTGCAATTCCCCACGAACAGGATTTGTGCTCTGAGATAAGTCACCACTTTCTCATTACTTTATTTTTGTGTGACACTATTAAATTCTGTTTCGTACATTGTATTCTTAGGGCCGGCCTCTCCTTTTTATATCTTTACTGTACTGATACACAACGAACACGCCCCAATACTTATACTTCATTTTTGTTAGCGCACACCTTATGATATTTTCAATCCGCCAACTAGTCGAGTAGTAACCTACTAAGCCACTAACAATTGGTGAATCCGACGTAAGCAAGTAGGCAGACACCAACTACAGTAAACTATCGTGTGTTAGGCAATTTCTCTCATACGTCCAAACGGCAGCATCGCTCGAACTCATATAAGATGGATGACAGTAACGAACCTCAAACCAACGTAGTATCACTTCACTTGACACCTTTTTGGCACAGCCATCCGGCCATTTGGTTTACGCAAGTTCAAGCACAATTTGCCCTCCGCAGAATTACACAGGAGATGACAATGTTCTATCATGTGCTTGCCGCATCACCATCAGAAGTAGTTGCCGATATTCGAGATATTTTGTTATCTCCCGACCCCATCACTCCATTCCAACAGCTCCGCGATGCTCTAATACGTCGTACCTCGATTTCAGAACACAAGAGGCTAGAACAACTGCTCGCAGATGAAGCACTGGGAGACCTGACATCATCGCAACTCCTGCGCCGTTTGATTTACGTTAAAGGAGAACGAAAGATAGACACTGGTCTAGTCACCCAAATATTTTTAAAACGACTACCCCAACATGTCCAAGCCATTCTAGCCCCATCCGTAACGGAAGTTCCAATTGATAAGTTAGCAATGATGGCGGACCGTACACTGGATGTCCAACCGCAGGTCAACTCGCTAGACCACCATACCCCCGGCCCATCAAATAACGATTTATCAGACCGGATAACACGATTGTCACAACAGCTAAATGAGATGAGCATCTCTAGGGTACCTCATTTCAGACGTCGATTGCGACCTCCTGTCCGCAACTCCAAATGCCGTAATTTCCCCCGATGTCCTTCACGTTTTTACTCACATAGTTCTTCCTCTAGTCAGCCATCGAACCCCGCATTTTGTCGGTACCATCAGACATTTGGATCAGAGGCACAGAAATGTAGACACCCTTGTACATTTAAGTCACAACCGAGAGTGGATTGTAAGGCTCCGGGAAACGAATAGGGCGGATCTGCGAGGCGACCATGATCTGCCCGACACACACCAATTGCCGACTGGTCATACAGGACCAGACTTCCGGAATACAGTTCTTGATCGACACGGGAGCGGACATCAGTGTCATACCCCCTTCTCAAATCCAGCATGCCTTCAAACAGAGCTCACTACGACTGACTGCAGCTAATGGTACGTGTATTACCACTTTTGGACAACGCTCCTTAACTCTGAAACTTGGTTTACGTCGCTCTTTCACATGGGTATTCATCGTAGCGGATGTCAAACAGCCCTTACTTGGCGTCGATTTTTTGACCCACTTTAAATTGTTAGTCGATCTTAACAATCGTTGTCTCCGAGATTTGACAACCTGATTACCTGTTACTGGCCAGACTACTACAATTCCTTCATTCCCACCAAGCCTTTTTGCCGCGAATATGTTTGATTCTTCATTCTACACAATTTTACGTGATTTTCCCGCTCTCCTAAAACCGAAGTTCCGTCAGACGGAGATTAAACACGACGTAACCCATCGCATAGTAACCCAAGGTAATTCAGTGTACGCTCGCCCACGTCGAATGAACTCTGATAGGATGAAAATAGCTAAGGCTGAATTCCAACACATGCTTCAATTAGAAATAATACGACCCTCACAAAGCACTTAGTCAACACCCCTACACATGGTACGGAAATCAGATCCAAATGACTGGAGACCCTGGGGCGACTACAGAGCTCTAAACAATGTTACAGTGCCTGACAGATACCCTATCCCCCATATACAGAATTTCACATCGAACATTGCTGGTAGCACAATCTTCTCGCACATCGGTATATTCAGAGCATACTGTAGTTTACCGGAAAACAAGCTCTTTCAGTATTTGGTAACATTGGATTTTATGGAGGGTCAAGTTTGGATTACACGTTGTGTGATTGGATTGCGACACGCAACCTCAATTTAATGGACTGTGATTCACATTGAAATGAACCTTAGTCACTGCGATCGCTGGGACTGCATTCAAAGTAGATGGAAATTTGGTATTGCCCACAGGTGGGCAATACCCAATTTCCATCTAATTGGATTTTATGGTTGTTTAACCCTCGAAACGTCCATTTGTTTTACTGACTGCACGTCCGTTGACACACAAACCGTTTTGGTGAGTACCTCGCTGCACGTTTCTCGCTCTGTCTGACTCGCTTCCTATTCTTGTAGCCTGCACAATATACGTTGGGTTAAGTCGCCTCCGACTTCCGTACTGTCGTGTTTGACACGTCTTACGTGTCATTGTTTACCGACTAGTATCCCAGGCCTCACCCAACAATTGGTGCTCCCCTGTCAGGGTCACGCCGGCCGCCATTTTACATTTTCATTCTGATTAGCTCGTTCCAGTGATTTGTGAGTCATTACTCGTGAGCATATGGTTTTCTTAATTACAACACTTTTATCTGATTTTGCAATGCAGTGTCTAGAATATAAGTCGTCTCTATGCGTGGTTAACGCCTTTCAGCCTGTCATGGTCAATTCTGTTACCATAGCCCCTCTCAAATTTTGGAACAATGATCCTTTATTATGGTTTCCTCATCAAAAATCCGTATTTTATATTCGTAAGATTTCTACTGATATCGTCATGTATAATCTGCTAGTATCTTGCCTTCCTCATAGTTTATCCTTACAGGTGAGATACATCATAATTCCCCCCCCCTAATAATGAAATAGGAGGCTCTTAAACGGGCTATTATTCAGCGAATCACGCCTTCTGACAAGTTCCGTCTGCAGCAGCTATTTATTGAGCTGCAGTTAGGAGACAGTATGCCCTCAGCCTTATTGCGCGAAATGCAACAGCTCATCGGCACGTCCAATATGGACGTAGGGATGCTCCGCGAGCTGCGGATGCAACGCCTTCCTGCAAGCATTCAGGCTTTACTTGCAGTAGCAAGTGACTATCCCATCAGAGCAATTGCAGATCTAGCAGACCTCGTCATCGAACGGCACCAACCAGAGAATGAAACCAAAGCACCCAAGCAGCTTTGCGCTGGCGTAACCAAAACAACTGGCGCGACTAACCCGCCGTCTGCAATAGACGCATTATCATTGCAGATAGCGTATGTTCAGCGCCAGATCGATTAACTCAGTCTAAATAGTAAGCACCGCAACCGCTTTGGATCATCGCCCCATCGTACAAAACCTGATGCCACAGATTACTGCTTTTACCAAACGCGTCTCTGTACTAAAGCGCGTAAGTGCGGACGGCCGTGTAACTACTCCGCTATAGATGATGCGCCACGCCGGGCTGGAATGGCCAAGAACGTCGGCAGAGTCCAAACTCGTCTCATTTACATTAGGGATTATGACTCCGATACCCAGTTCTTAGTTGATACGGGGCGGAAGTCAGCGTCATCCCCCCTATGCCAGGTGAGCCTACCACTGCTCTTTCGACAAGCCTCAGTGCCGCCAATGGCACGCCAATAGCCACCTATGGTAATCGGTCACTTACCCTGGACATAGGTCTTCGGCGCAATTTACGCTGGATATTCACTGTCGCTGCAGTCCCCTTTGCCATCATCGGCATTGACTTTCTCAGGCATTTCGACCTCTTGGTCGATGCGAAACGCCAGCTGATAGTCGACACTGCAACAAAACTCAGCGTACGTGGCATCACCGCTCACGACCCATCTATATCCCCAGTCTATGCATACCTCCAGACCTCGCCAGACTACGCTAATCTCTTTTCTTAGTATCCCAAGCTCGTACAGCCAATGAACGCAGCTTTATCAATGTCAGCGCAAGTCACGCATCACATACGGACGAATGACCCACCTGTGTCGTGCCGTCCACGCCGACTATTGCCAGAAAAATTAAAAGTAGCTAGGGCGAAGTTTGTGCACATGCTTGGAATTGGAATAATCCGCCCTTCCGACAGCCCTTGGTCCTCGCCCCTGCAGATGGTCCAAAAAATCTGGTGACTGGCGCCCTTGCGGTAATTACCGCACACTTAATCGCATAACCATCTCAGATAGGTATCTCATCCCACACATGCAGGACCTTACCGCATGCCTCACAGGTAAGACGAGTTTCAGCAAAATCTATCTGGTTTTTGCTTATCAAGAGACCTGTGGAAAACAATGACATTCATAAAACAGCCATCATCACTCCTTTCGGTTTGTGTAATTTTTAAGAATGTCATTTGGACTGTGCAACGCCGCACAAACATTCCAACGCTTCATGCACGATGTTACTCGTGGCCTAGACTTTGCCTATTCCTACTTTGATGAGATTACTAGCCAGTTCATCGGAACAAGATCACCTTGAGCATCTTCGAAAGATCTTATAGCCGTTTCCCCCAACACGGTGTCACAGTCGACCCGACTAAGTGCGAACTCGCCAAATCAACGAGAGAATTCCTAGGCCACCTAGTTTTCCCGTTTTTTATTGACGTCCTTGCGGATAAGATACAGGCAATCAAGGACATCCAGGCTCCAACGTCTTTCAAGCACCTACGTCGATTTTGTGGTTTGGTCAGCTAATATCAACGCTTCAATTCGCGCTGCGCTCAGCTCATGCAGTCACTGACTGACTTACTCAGAAAAAATGAACGTAAGTTCGCTTTCCCTGACACAGCACAGGCAGTCTTCGCCGAGCTAAAGGATGCTATCTCCAACATAGCCCTCCTCGATCATTCCGAATCGACTGCACCACTTTCTATTACGACTGATGCCGCAGACGTTGCGGTAGGAGCTGTTCACTAACAACACGTTGGTGGTCAACGGCAACCGCTTTGGGTTCTTCCCCAAGCGCCTGCAGCCAGCGGAATCTCGCTACAGCAAGTTTGGCCGATAACTGTTGGCCATTTACCTAGCGATACGTCATTTCCGGCACACACTTGAAAGCCGCGCTTTTCCGGTCTAAATAATCACAAGCCCCTTATCCTTGCCTTCAACTCTGCTTGCAACACTCACCACAGGAAATAAGACACCTTAACTTTGTCACGCAGTTCACTGCTAACATGCGTCATATCTCAGGTGTCGACAATCCCGTTGCCGACGATCTCTCACGCGTCAACCTCACTCTGCAGTCTTTGCATACATTCGACCTGGCCGCCATGGCATCGGCTCAAGCTTAAGACGAAGATATGCAGCGCACTCTACAATCAACTTCGCTGTATGTGTAACCTGTTCCTCTCCAAACCGCGGAAGGAACCATTTTTTGTGAAATTTCCACAGGTTGTCCTAGACCTGTCGTGCCCGTCTCCTTCAGACGCCCAGTCTTTGGCGCATTTCCCTCACTATCACATCCCGGTATCCGCGCATCATTAAAACTGGTCACGGAACCTTTCGTTTGGCCAAGCGTATCCAAAGATGTTCGTACCTGGGCGCGCGCCTGCCTTCAATGCCAGCACTCCAAAGTACATGGTCACACCCGCAGTCCTCTTGGTTCATTTCCTGCCCCGAACTCCCGGTTCTCGCTTGTACACTTAGACCTGGTAGGTCCCTTACCACCCTCACGCGGATCCGTATACAAACATATATGTGTCGACCGCTCCACCAGATGGCCAGAAGCCATCCCCGTAACAGACTGTACAGCTGAGGCTGTTATTCGCGCCTTCTTAAATCGATGGGTCATGCACTACGAATGCCCATCCACCATCATAACTGACTAAGGAACGCATTTCGAATCTTCACAATTCGATACGTTCTGAAAGTTTCTAGGCTGTCGCAGCATTCATGCCACTGCGTATCACGCAGCAGCCAACGGGTTAGTTGAACGCTTCCATTGGCAGCTTAAAGCCCCTCTCTGCGCCTCCTCCGACCCTAGCTGGAGGTAAAACATTTGGCTCGTACTCTTAGGCATTCCCAGCAGCATCAAGGCTGACCTGCAATGTGCACCAGCAGAGTTGGTTTACTGCACGACGCTCAAGTTACCAGGAAAATTCGTTTCACCTACTGCATCGTCGGGTATGCCTCCGCCTAACTTTGCGTCTTCCCTAGTTCCACGCATGCGTTCACTACGCCAGGCCCCGCCCCGTGAACAGACTAGAGATATGCAAATGCACAGCGGACTATCTACCAGCACTCACGTCTACATACTCAACGACGTAGTGCGGCGTCCTCACCAGCCTCTCTACACCGGCCCTTTTAGAGTTCTGCAACGGTCTACGAAACATTTTACTTTAGACCAAAATGGTCACCGAACAACATTGTCCATCGACCGCATCAAACTGGCTTGCTTTGACGAGCCACTTGCAACCCATCCTGATGCTCTCGCACAAGCACCCGCACCT
The DNA here is from genome assembly GCA_944474145.2 of Dicrocoelium dendriticum. Lineage (NCBI taxonomy): Eukaryota > Metazoa > Platyhelminthes > Trematoda > Plagiorchiida > Dicrocoeliidae > Dicrocoelium > Dicrocoelium dendriticum. The sequence goes on along the minus strand of CALYDF020008178.1, from coordinate 4,602 downwards.
GTGCTGACTTCCCGAGCACTGGATAGCCCGGAACCCTCCGTAACCCTTAGCCCGCAACCTATCCCGCCGCAACACCAGGCAACCGACCGACTCGGTAGAGAGGCTAAACGTCCGGTCCGTTTTGCAGATTTTGTAAAGGTATACTATTTCCATCAACATGCTTTTTTCGTCTTTATGGTTATCCTGCGTCTCATCCACATAGGTTTTGCAAAATCGACAAAAATACCAAAACATTTTGAAAACCTAGAAAGCGTATTCGCTTTTATCATGCACGCTATGCTCCCTCTCCGGCATCAAGTCACTTCCCCGACCGATGCTCACACCCACTGCTTTCTACCTTCTAAAAATCAACCGCCAGAACTGCCCAGGCAAATCTCGAGTGACTCACCAACTAAATCATCGCAACCCTCGAGTGAATCGCCGGCCGTCCCAAAGCCCCCTTCCTCACCCAAGGAACAGACAGTCGCCCTCGACGGCTGACACCCACGGACGGATGGGTCCCCAAAAGCAAGCCGCCTAGGCATTGCCGACGAGGGCGCTGGATTTCTTTGGGAAGATGACCCCCAGCTTTCTCCGTAGGATGAAGATTCTCGGATTTCTTCGTGGGACGAGAATCGTTTACTAAAGTGCGGTGGAGGGAGTAACGACTCCCAAGCGCACCGTCGGGTCTGCAGCAAAGGGTTGGTCCTGTCGGCCTTTGTTCTAGACTAGCCAGTTTTTCTGCAGTCAAACCAGCCCGCCCCGACGGCCTACCGATGATGCACTCTGGTCCACACCATCGTCATAAATAATAAATAACAAAGCCTGGACCCAGCGAAATCTCCTACACAACCCAATTTGGAAGCTCTTACTCAAGCCCCTGCAAATATTCGCATCCACCTATTCGCATTCACCTTCCATTTCCTCACTAACATCTCCAACGAAGGCTTCCATTATTCAGCCTTCTAGGGGGAGGCCCTAGTAGGGAACCGGAAAACAAGCTCTTTCGGGATTTCTTAACATTGGATTGTACGGTTGTTTTAACCTTCGAAACGTCCATTTGTTTTACTGACTACACATACGTGGACACAAACCGTTTCGGTGAGTACCTCGCTGCGCGTTTCTCGCCCTGTCTGATTCGCTTACTGTTCATGTAGCCTGTACAATTGACGTTGAGTTCAGTCGCCTCCGACCTCTATACTGTCGTATTTGACACGTGTTACATGTCATTGCTTACCGACTATTATCCCAGGCTCCGGCCAACAGGACTCAGAAGCCTACCTAACTAACTGAAATCAATGTGGGAACTCATGCTGCGAAGCAAATCATCAACTTAAACTGGACATCACATAAAATTAACTATAGTTTCCAAGGGGATCAAAAACCAAGTAAACAAGCACCTACTAGTGCAGCTCGTGATCCCAGCTCTAAGTGCAGCAGGCGTTTCGGCGCTCACTACACATGATGCGGCGAAAACGAGTCGGCCAAATTTGGCTTACGCTTTTAAAACTGAGAATTCTCTTCACTCCGTCTCCGGAATACCGTCATCCTTACTTCACTGGGACAAACGTGAAGAAAAATCTATCGTCACTGCAAGTGCACAGCTTTCCTGGTGTGCATAAAAAAAGATCGATGGCATCAAATCAGTAGCCATAATCCTGTCTGAACCATTATCTCGATTTTTTATCGTTTTTTTAATTTTAATTTTAATTTTTAATTTTAATTTTAATTTTAATTTAACTTTAATTTTAATCGTTTAATCTTTCTCGCTCTATTGATACCCAAATTACGGAAGGTGGAAACGCTGCGGAGTCCTTGGCATAAATAGAGAAATTTAAGATAATGTATCAAACCACCATGGTTTTCGTCTAAATCCAGCATGGCCCCAAGTCTGCGCCTAGCCCGAGCAAGCTGGGCGAAATTAGACAATGTCAGACATGGATTCAAAGTTACATACTTGGACTACTATAAAGCATTCTACCATCTGGACCACCACAATCTCCTTCACAATATTCAAATCTATGAAATCGGTGACCCTGTGCTAGGTATGATGAGAAAGTTCCACATTCAGCGGCGGCTAAATGTGAATGCCTGCAAATTCATTTCCGAATCCATTGAAGCCCCGTGTGGTGTGATATAATGATCTGTCGTGAAACCACGTTTGTTCTTAGTATTCATCAATCCTCTTTCTAATTATCACAAACAAAGCAACATTCTTAGGCAGTAAAATATGAGATATTGCTAATGAATAATTAGGGCCTTAAATCCGCATAAGGTAAGTATGAAGGTTACCCCCTCAGAGGCATATAAATCAGCTGTTTGGCACAAGTTCCCGAATTGCTCGGATAGGATACATATACACCAGTGTTAATTTTTTGCTGGTTTCGCCGTCACCACCAAAAGCCTCGAGGTTAACATGGTACCAACGTATTGAAGAAAGCCATGGTTACCGGACCTTATGTTTATCCGAGATAGCTACAAAAGAGTTTGCTTAATAACTATGGACAATATTACCACCCGATTCAGTCGGCGTATTAGAGTCGACATAATGTCGAACATGTTGTGACTCATAAAGATAATTTCGATACCGAAGAAGTTGTATCAAAGATATCACCTAATTGTACGGATGTCGGTGATGTGGAAAATATTCGAGAAAATCGTTTTCCCCTATATTTTCATGCGCGTCTAGCAGACCAAGTTTACAAACCAGCCTAAGTGCCTAAATACATCATACTGCATGCCGTGTCGTTTAGTATGATTTCGGGATCAACAGTTTTGTAAAGGAATATAAAGCCATGCTTATACAATACCTATTAAATCAGAAGGCTTTCTGGGAGTAAACGGATCAATACTGTTAAACAACTTGGTCAGGATTGGGCTTGCAACGAATGTCTACATCGTAATTAAAAATTAGTTGACAAACCTTTGCCACTTCAGTCAGCTGAACAGAATAATGTACACTAAACTGGCCTCCAGTCGTAGCATTCTACGAGACGCGATACTATCCCCGCACTAGATTTCCTTATGTAAAACTCCATATTTCTTACAAAGTTTGGTAATGCAAGCATGCTGTTCATGTTTTCAAGAAACTTACAGTTAGAAAATCTTGATAAACGAATTCAGCAGAACGACCGGAGCGTGTTTGTTTTATGCTGTTTGTTCTGGTCTCTCACTTGAAACATTGCTGCGTTTCGCTATACAACCTTTATTTTTTCGGTCTGTTAAGTTAGAAGTAGTCTTGAATGCCAATTATTTTGTGGCAGTAAAATATCAACACATAGCCAGAACGTGAACAGTGAAATTTCAGCGGTTCTTACATCCCGAAACGTATTTTGCTTATTATACTTTCGGACCCATTTCGCATTTTTAGATGTATACCGGTTTCTGCCTTCAGACTTAGAATGCTTTCGGTTACTCGCATCTTAATTTTTAAGTACGCAACATATTGCATTCATTCTCAATAACTTCACTGTTCCTCAATAATAATAACATCAGTACTAAAAAATAAGCGGACAAATGTCGTGTACGGTCGTTAAAACGTATTGTCAGACGCAGTATACTGTCTAGTACAGCCCTTGTTGATGTGATTTGCAAGATACATGTAGACGTCTGGGCTACCTTTTCTTCGAATTTCTAAACTATCCTTTACAACTAATACCTGGAGCTCTATCAATGGCGCTATCGGTTCCTTGTGCACGCGCTATATTTAGAGGCGTTAGCTTATACTTTTTTTCACCAAAATGCCATCCTGATGTTCCTGTCAAGACTACCTGTTGACTCATTAATGAATGGTAATAATATCTTTTGTAGTTTAGACCAACGGTGCTCATGGGGAAATTTTTGCAATTGCTAGCGGGAACAAATATAATGTCTAATTCAAAATGTATAAATGTAGCACTCAATCAATCTTGTGCACATCATGCTGCAATACGATGTGCCAACATGAAGAGCAATTGCTGATTGGGTGCTATGTTTAGCATTCGACTTTACGCACGTTATTTGCTCTAGTTATTAATTTCCTTTATTTCCCCAAAAACAAAAATTGTATAAAAGACTAAAATATCTCTACTATGATTAGTAAGGGTAGTTTCCTTGGATACCAAACCTGAATTGCAATGGATTAAAATGACGGGTTAACAATGAATTTAGGGTAATTATATTGCACATGCAAACAACCCTGGTTGATTAAGCCCGTAAGAGATATTATAAACCTTGTAACAAAACAATTTTAAAAGTTTCTCCTTCGGTGATATGATACCGTAGTCGAACGTTCGCTTTATTTCGACATTAAAACTTGCTTGCGGCTATTACAACATATTTTCTTTTTGCTGGTATGAAACGTAAGATTAATGCTAACCAACTGGATGTAAATATGCAATGCGGTATCCACACGCTGTCCTAAGCTTAGTATCGTTTCAGAACGAACCGTTACAGAAAATTCATTCACAGAGAAGATACACACAAATGAGAACGGCATTCAGCTCTATTGTCAAAGTATACACATTCTCATTAATCTAAAGGTGGTTCACTCATGTAAGAGTAACCGCTTAGGTTCTAGAAAGAGCTGCAAACACGAGTTAGACTGTGCAGTATCTGGTGGGTCATTGTTATGTCGCACTGTAT
>CALYDF020008177.1:0-11889 GCA_944474145.2 Dicrocoelium dendriticum | reverse complement strand
GTACAATCAGATCGATGGAGATTCGCATTGCAACCAATCAAACGCAAGAGCACATGATAGGACAACCAGTGCTAACTAGAAGTGTGAGTACGCTAAAAGAATCGAGGGCAAACGCAAAGCCAAGTATTTGAACATGATGTTGTCCCCTCCTCTGTTTATAAGAATATAGGCACTACATGTCCATGAAGGATCTAATTTAATGTCAGCACGCCGAACAATTGTCATGTGGTGTAGTCCGTTAAAGCGTATCTCTAGACAGGGCGGCATATCCGACCAGAACGTCGTACGTTTGTATTACTTTGTACCGAGCGCTGTGTTGTAGGTGTGTTCGTCTGTTCAATAGCATGTTGGGAAAACGCTGTGTGCAGTCGTCTTGCATTCATTTTTGTCCCATCAGCCAACTTGTAAGTTCCTGGCGTGCATGCGGATTCCACACGGGTCGGCGGTCCGAATACATTACCTCCTTTCCGGGAATTGGGTAGTCTTACACGAACAGATGTCCCTGGAGGATACCTTTTCCCAACACGTCTATAGTTAGCCTGGTAAACAGCCCGTCTTTCGTATTCTCTGTGATCGACGGTTTTTGGGATGTAAAGCCTGCTTTAATCGAGTTCGAATTGTTCGCCCCAGCATTAGCACTGAGGGGATCCTTGCCATTGCAGTAGGTGGAGTGCTTCTGTATATCTCCAATGCAGATACCAACGCTTCATCCCGGGATTCTTCCGAAAGCCGAAAGACTTGTAGAGATACTTTCAAAGTACGATTAAGTCGTTCGAGGAGTCCATTCGCTGCAGGATTATAAGGTACATTCCTCGTGTGTCTGATACCATTACGCCTTAGGAATTCAGCATACTCGTTACTTCGAAACTGTGGGCCGTTATCAGTGACTATTTCTTCTGGCAAATCGTACCTTGCAAACAAACAACAGAGCCACTTTATGATGACGGCTGTAGTTACATCCCCGCATAAAATAACCTCTGGCCATTTGCTGTAGAAACATGTAGCCACTAGCACGTTGTGCTTCTGTGGAGGTGCATTGGCGAACGGGCCTATAATATCGATGGCAATTTTTGCCCATGGCTTCATTGTGTCCACCGTAAGTTGAACTGGATCATTTAGGGGCCTCGCACTCTTATCGGATTGCTGGCAGGCGTAACATTCCCGAATAACCGCCTTGACGCTGGAATTCCATTTCGGCCACCAATAGTATTGTCGTATCCGAGTTTTTGTTCGCACAATCCTTGGATGACCTTCGTGTGCACATGTAACCACCAGAGGAATGAGGGTTGCAGGGACCACAAACTGCTCGCCTCTATTAATGCGGTTGTTCACCGTAGAAAGCTCGTTCCGTAGAGTATAGTATGGAAGTAACTCGGGTTGGATCTTGGTACGACTGGGCCATGAAGTGGATATGTACTCCCGAAGCTTCGCTAGGACAGGGTCTTTGTCAGTGTGCTCTCGTATCAGGTCAAATGTTATTGTAAGTGTTCCGTCTGATGGCTGAGATCTCATTTTTACCTCCTCGAGGTCCTCCTTTTCCCCTTTGTTGGGTAGTGGAGTCTCGAAAAGGCACCCGCAAGTTGGTTAAAGCATCTTGGCACGTATTTTACTTCATAATTTTGTTCAGTAAACGTGAATACCAGCGACTCAAGCATACCGGATTCTGGCCTTTGTTACCGCGACTTAGTAACGTTGTAAGAGCAGAATGATCGGTGCGCAAAGTGAATCGACGTCCGAATAAGTAAAATTGCCATTTCTGACATGCCCAGACGCATGTGATGGCCTCCTTCTCGCCCGTGGAATAATTTCTTTCAGTATCAGACAAGGTACGTGATGCGTACGCAATCAGTTTCTCCTCGCCATCGTGCAGCTGGGACAGAACTGCACCAAAGCCAACATCTGAAGCATCCGTTGAAACAAACGTTGGATAGTGTCCACTGAAGATCGCTACCGTGGGAGTGGATTCAATCATCACTCGTATGGCCATATAAGCATTGTCTTGTTCAGTGGCCCAACGAACCTCCTGGTATTAGCGCGTCAACCTCCGTAACGGCTCGGCAATAGTCGCAAAATTCGGTAAATGTCGAAGGTAATAAGAACACAAACCCAAGAAATGTTTCATCTGTGTAACGTTGCATAGTTTTGGACAATCGAGAATGGCTCTGGTGTTCTGTCAATTAGGCTTTATACCCGAGGTAAAAATAACATGTCCAATTAACTCGACCTCCATTGCAGCGAATTGGCATTTATTGGTATTCAGGCGGAGATTCAGTTCATTCAGTCTATGCAGCACATCATGAAGGTTTTCCTGATGTTCGGTGGGGTTACTACCAAAGGCACAAATATCATCCATATACACAACACATCCTTTGAGATCTGATAACGATAGAGTAATAAATTTCTGCCAAGCTGCTGGGGCACTACTAAGGCCCATTGGTAGCACTTTATATTGATACAGACCATCTTGCGTGAGGAAAGCAGTCAAATATCGGCAATCTGGAGTCAGTGGCATGTGGTAGTATGCACTGTGAATATCCAGCGTTGAGAAAAGTTTAGCATTTGATAGCTTAAGCATCAACTCTTCGATAAAAGGCAGAGGGAACTTGTCCACAACTATATGTCGGTGAAGCGCTCCAAGATCGGTGCATAGACAAATAGAACCTTTTTTTCTTTTAAACGGCAACTAGTGGATGAACCCATTCAGAACATTGTATGGGTTCTATCAAGTCTTCCGTGACCATATTTTTCAAAGCTTGCGACAAGCCCTCTCGCTTGGCCAGAGGTACAGGCCTAGGTTGAAATGATGAACGCTTTGTAATCCTCGCTCAACCGAATGCGATGCATTGTTTTTGGGACTCTACCAATATCCGGAAAAAGAGATTTGCGTAACTGGAACGTAACGAATGAAAGTTGACACTGGCAATGGTCATCTGGCTGACGCATGGTGAGACGTGCATTAAGACCACAGCATCACGTCCCAATAGAGGGTTACTATCAGTTTTAGAGACTTAGACTTCAACTATACGCCTCCTGCTGTTTATAAGAGAAATTGAAACCGTCACAAAACCGAGTATGTGGACATCACCATTGGAGTAACTGCTAAAAGTAAGCGGAAGGTTGTACAGTTGGCTGACCAAAATGCTGTTTGTAAAAACAATATGGCACAACGGTGACTGGTGATGCGGTAGCTAGTTCCCATGTCTAGACAAATGATTTTGTTTCTAACTTCAAAAAACACACAACAAATATCTGGCGAAGGCAGTTTGGGTTCTTGAGTTGGAGACGAAAATGGATGTTCGCATTCATTAACAACATATATAGATAGTTCAGTGGGGACCGGAGAATCTCTGGAGTCATTTGCAGAATCAACTACGGAAATGGCGCGGGAACGACAAACCCGAGCATAATGACCGGTCTTACCGCAATTCCGTCAGATTTCACTCCTTGCAGGACATGACTTATTATTTACACCATTTTCAGCATTTGCACAACGGTAACACTTATTTCTAACTGAGGATCGCGTCAATTTCTGTAACTCCTGTGTTAGCGAGGAGCACTCTTTTATTCCTTGACTGCGACCCATGCGCGAGCCACGTCACAGGCCCTGTCCCATGCGAGCTTTCCTGCGTTCTCCATCAAGAGACTCTCTCTAATTCGAGAATCCTTGAGACCAGAAATCAATTGTTGTATTAGCATAGTTTCTTCCACATTTTCCTGGGAATACTATTTTGGTCACACTTTCGAACAGAACAAACAAGACGAGAAATGAATGCATCCACTGATTCCCCAGATGCTTGTTTCAGCTGCGAAAAATTGTACCGAGAAGTATAGGTGTTCACTGGAACACCCCAAGGTTTATCGAGGGCCGATAAGGCCTTTGTCAACGTGGTTTCCTCCCGCAAGTTTAGAGCATCAAGTATACCTTGACCCTCTGAGCCGAGGTGTAAGTGCAAAATTCTTAATGTATCCTCCGTTTTCAGCGTCACGGACGGATTGAAAACCGGTAGCACAGAAATATAATCTGAAAAACTAATTTCCCAGTCTTCCCAGCATACTGCATTTGGGCTAACCGCAGAGTCAGTCCAGGACGGTGAAGGGGCAGTAGCATGCAAAAACATCGGTAACACGCGACGCCAATTTGTTGTATCCCGAGAAAGCAGCAGAACAGAGCAGCACCGGAGCGTATGTATGCAGGAAACTGTCTGCACACCCGCGCAGTACAATCAGATCGATGGAGGTTCGCATTGCAACCAATCAAATGCAAGAGCACATGATAGGGCAACGAGTGCTAACTAAAAGTGTATGATAAACGAATCGAGGGCAAAAACAAAGCAAAGTATTTGAACATGACAGTGCTGAAGTATTGAAAAGCATCTCCCGCTTCTGCTACCGCGGAAGTGTTATGTCGACTGACCAGCAGCTACACAGTGAGCTGCGTATCCGTGTATCGAAGGCAGCGGCGTCATTCGGGAAGCAAGGGTACCAAATGTGGAACAGCCGTCAGCTTATCGTTGGCACAATGATGATGGTATACCAATAAAGGGTGCTGTCCGTTCTTCTATACGGCAGCGAAATGTGGACGATGTACCGGCGAGATATAGGATATCTCGGGCGGTTTCAACAACAGCATCTGCGACGGATTCTGACCATCGGTTTTTGCGACAGAGTTGCAGACACGCAGGGGTTGCTCCGAAGTGGAATGTATGCAGTGGACTTTATACCTTGCTGAGACAATAGAGGTGGCTCGGTAATGTGTGGCTTATGGATTCGACGCGGATACCGAGGAAGCTATTACATGGTCAGCTGAGTGTTAGAAAGCAGTACATGCTGGGAAACCGAGGCTTTGTTACCAGGACATGATCGAAGTGAGCCTCTCACGGTCTACTCTTGATTACAGGTCATGGGAATCGAAGGCGATTGATTGGCCTGTATGGTGCGATCTGATCATGAAGACAGTTGCCGGGATGTAGGAGAAAGTCCTCATGCATGCGGAGGAGAATCGGCAAGCGCCGATTAGTTTTATTCTATCGACATCAAGCGCATGGTGCTGTAGCACATGTGGTCGCGAGTACCTGAGTTATGCAAGTCTGGTGAACCATGAGCGAGGCCACTCGGGGCCACCACAGAAACGACGATCAGTCCTGCTGAGAATGTAGGCAGAACCGGCCCACTGTTGGTATGTTCGCTGCCTTCAATTTCCTAACCGCTTGCTTGCGTGCTCAGTCTCTTTACTTCAGGTTGTGGGTTTGCTATATTGTCTCATTACTGTCTAGATGAACTATCTTCGATTAATTCGCACACGTCGCTTAAGCTAATTTTAGTTAACTTCGATAACATCTTCGTGTTTGCGGCATTTTCATAAAAAAATATTTTCTGACGTCTTGAACCTAACTCGACTTTGTTGGCATCCAATTTATTTTATTTGCTCATTTAATGAGGAGTTATATCCTTGTATCTATATGTGCTATTCGATTTATTTTATTTGTTATCGTCGTTTCAAGTGATCACCTGTCGCTTGATATCCCCGTTGTGGCTGCGCTTAATGCACATGTTGATAAGGTGCCTACCTGTATATTACCCACTACCTAATCCATAGTTGTTCTAGGAGACACTTGGTCGTTGCTGGAGGGGACCGAGTGCACGGTCCTTGTGGCCGTGCTAGGCTCGAAGAGCGGTTCAATGCACTCAGTGTGGAGCGGACTACGGTGCATCCACCGCATTGTGTGTACTTGATTCCCCAAATACAGCGTGCTTGTGTTTGCCTGTGAAGGAGTGTGGGCCCGCTCCGTTGGTGAAACGTGGCTCCCATCCACATGCCTCCCAGTCTTATTCCATCGGGTTTACACTGGATATGGGGTGTGTGGATGAAGCTGTGGGTGGTGCAGCGCAAGGCACCCATGGCCCCATTGTACTCGCAGGCGTCCAGTGGCTGACCACAGTGACATTCTTATGCGAATCCGGATGTTGCCTACCATATTAATGACGTTCTACAAGTAGCAACGGGTTGCTGCGACCTTCGTTGTGCAGGCAACATGACTAGGCAAATGATTATTGTCTTCGCCCGATTTTCAGACAGTAAAAGGGAAATTGAAACTGTTTTTTTAATAAGTCTTACTTGTGTCATTCCTTCTCTTTCATTTCTTCATGTTGCTCGAAATGTCTTTTGGCCTCATGTTCGTTTCTCTGGATGAGCTATAATGACAATTTTCATTCCCTTTATTTACGCTTTGCACCATTTTTCCGAAATCAAATCTCGACGGCCTATTCAACTGGAAGTTTAACATTGCACTTTGTTTGCCTCATTGCTTCACCGCCAATTAAAGTTTGTATTGAATCACAAATTTTGAAAATGTAACCTTATAGATAGAAACAAATGATTTCTAGTCTTACCGGATAAGATTGCAGTCCCATCGGCCATAAGATCCAGACAACAGCAGGTCATGTTCGGTATATTAATCCTTAGTACTTCCTTCTGTGTGTTAGTATTGAATATGCGAACATCTTGATAGGAGCATGTCGCGAAAAGCTCCGAACAATTCCTACGCGTTAAAAGAATATTATTGCATTTTTTTCATAAACTGTTAAATGGTGTTCAATTGAGCACTATTACGTGTTAGTATTATTATTATCACCATATTATTCAACACTTGACCAACACACAGTTGGCAGTACCACAACACATAGTTAACAACGACAAAAACAGGGTAAAATCCGGTAGTCAATGAAAGCATTTGGAAAGTTTCGTAAGTTAATATGTTTGGCGCAGTGTTCCACTGTAGTGCAAGCCCGTAGATTTATCTTAAGCCCCACAGGAGTTTTCAAGCACTTTATAACCCACACTAAACCAACGTCTTTATTTATAGACTAAAAATTAAACTACTCATGTTGAATAAAGTCCTATAACTCTAATAGGATTTTTCCACATTCAAATAGTGGTGATAACACATGGATTTCTGAACAAAACAAGATGAGCACTGCAAGTTGGCACCATTTCATGTTATCTACTCACTTAAAAAGTAACAAAATATATAGATCACATAAGGGAACAAAAGGACCAAGAGTACTTAGTGTGCCCAAAATATCTGTCTATTTACAGCTGCCTTTCAAAATAATGTGGTGACGGCTCAAATTGAACGAGAGGTGAACGCAGATATTCGCCGTACATTCAACGCTGCCAAACTCTGTCCTATTTGGACAACCAAAAAACATTCCATGCCCCTAATCAAACCTACTTAACCGATCTCCGCCAGACATCATTGCATTTACCAACTCGTCTGTGCCGGCGGAAGCAGAAGCATTGGCAGAAGATATATATATATATATATATATATATATATATATATATATATATATATATATATATATATATATATATATATATATATATATATATATATATATATATATATATATATAACACGGCCAATAGTAAAATTGGCATAGTGCCACTTCGTATGGAAATCACAATGAACATACGAAGATGGAAGGGAAAAACCGGTGTTCATGGGAATAGTGAGTCAAAACAGGCCCGCCGTTTTGCCCGATTTCCCGCCGTATTTGAGAGTGTTTACAGCCATATGTTCCGCATCATTCACACTCCGGCCAGCGAGTCTGTGAGCGCATTACCACGGTTAACTTTGACGTTAGCTTCTTCATGCTCTTGGCCCAAGTTACGCATTTGCTACCTTGCAGAGCCGGTGTGAGTTCTTTCGCTTTAAGCGTCTGGGAGAACCAGGCACCCAACGTAGAGACAGAGGAAAAGAAGAAACCGATGAGCAATCAGCAGCTTTGCTTTTACTGGTAGCCGTTTGTAGCGATGCCAACTCCATTACAGATGAGGGTGGGTTCGCTGCCCGAAAGCTGGTGCTTGTGGAGAGCGGAGTGGATGCAATTCGCGACCCTGATCGAGTTGGATGAATATCCTATGCCATCTCAGTTAACCATATTCAGGTACGCCATCGTCCATGATGCGGTGCAGTTACTAGGCGCCTTGTATTACTGCGATCACAACTGAGAACCGGATCGTTCAGAAACGCTCGAGAGATTTGATGACTATTGTCAAGGCCGGTTAAACCATTTCGTCCGTTGCTGTCGATCGACCAACGTTAGGTCACTTAATAGTGTAAATCAGCTGAAAGCGCCAGAGATTTCAGTAAATTACGAGTGGAATCACGACGAGGAGCAATAGGCTGATGCAAAACTGCCGATCCAAGAACAACTAGTTCAACTGCAACTGGTACTGGAGCCACCGTACATTTGCAACCCGAAAATATTTCCACTAATCGTCTACGAGACCGTCTTCTAAAGCGTTTACGCCGGCGAAAGACGCGTCACAAGCACGAAACAAGACAGTCCCATACTCTAGCGTCTGAAGATGAAATATGGTTTAAGCAGATACCTAGTGTTGAAGGGTGTCAGAAGAGAAGTGCAGCTGAGGGTCGGAAAAGAAAGGGAAGCTATCCAGTGTGACTGAAAAGGCGAGTTGGTGAACAGGCTTTGCACGTGGACGTGAAGCCGCATCCGCAGATTAGGGCAATTGAGATCGCAGCCCAGGTTTGAAAGCGCTGCTTCGCAGAACAGATGGGTATCTCAGTAAGCGGATTGGAGAGCGAATTGCTGGAGCTGTTGAAGAAGCGAATTGCTGTGTTGATTGCACAACAAGCAACCGGACAAGTAGCAACAGGCAAGCAGTCGCCATCATCCATCGCCAGACACCTAAGCAGCACAGGTCATCAAGTTTATCCTGGCTGAACTTTTACGGTTATCTACTGAAACGAAAACGCCAGGGTGCAGAAGTGTGCCGACGCTTTGTCCCTGAATCGTTACCGTCCCACCCTTTGTGCACAAAAGCAAATGACAGTAGCCCTTAAGTTTCCTTGGGGTTCAGGACCTTTATCCCAGTGCTACCAGTTATTGTTTATGTTTGTGTGCATTCTTTCTGAACCATTCAAAACGATCGTTTTCTTCCACTACGTGATCTATACATGTTGCTAATTTGGAAGTGATCAGACAACACGAAATGAGGCCGTCTTGCATGGCTCGTCTTCTTATTGTTTTGTTCAGGCTGATACAGGGCTCTTAATGCTATAAACACACATAAAATTAGGAGCTGAATTGTATGAACCCAGTTTTGGCGTGTAACAAGAAATGTAACTGTATACTAACAAGAAACCTAAGCAATTCCGGTAGCGGCAGTGTAGCTAAATTTGCTACTACTATACTGGTTGCAATAGAAGGATATTATTATGAGGTCCAGCTAGTTTAAAATAAATGTAGCACCAAATAGGGAACTAAGAATATGCAAGTTAGTAAATGACCCAGTCCGTTCGTGCATGCTTATAAACAACCTAAAGACAGATGGTAAAGAAAGAGAGAGAGGTAATCGGCTGGGGATCAACCAGTGGCCAATTAGTCCACTTCGCCCTACCGTGGAAGATTGGGAGTCACGATCAGCTGTTTGTGTGTGCATATTTGCTGCCATGCTCGATCGATAACCATGGTTTCCAGCAGCATAAGAATGTGAGGTATCCGATTTCGCATCAGCACGACGAATGACCCATCGGAAGTGACTTGATGTCTTTTGATTTTCGTGACTACTCTGTTCTTCTATTCACCCAATTCCGTCATCATAGATCCCGTGTGGTCGCATAATCACTAAGGAATGTGCGCACTAGTTATGACAACTAAACTTATTTCCTTGTGCCCAATATAATTGTCGCCACAACTGCCAGTTAAGTTATGTGAACCTTGGGAAATTCACCGCCTTGTCGTCAGTGTCTTAATCCAACGCATAATCCAGGGTCTTATTGAATGTATGTCATCACAGCAGTCTAGCAACTAGACACAGAGTCAACAGGAACCCATGGAGATCAGCGGATAAGAGACGGTCATTGCGTCACAATCATCGTGACATAGTAGTTGAAGGAGAGCAACATACTTCAGCTAATATGCCGCATGAAGAAAGGAACATTTTAACAAAAGGTAGAACAAAACATTTTAGTTTGTTTTTCACACGCCGATTTTTCTCTTTTTTGTCATTTTCCATGTTTGAAGTAATAAACATGTTAATCAGTGCAATACTGTACACGATTCTTCCACTGATTGCGGTTGCGCGTCATGTCTTCAAGTGTGTTAATCCAATGGCACTCCTCACCTTTGTGTCCCCATCCTGGAAGAGGTACGGATCCAACAGTGGCTAGACACGACATCAGCGATTTCATGTGCTGTCGCCATGTGGAAGGCTGACCACCACGCGGTCGCCTCCAGCCAGGTCCTTTACGAGCGATTAGAGCGCGATGCGGTAGACGCTCAGGTGCCATGCGTAGGACATGACTGGCGCAACAAAACCACTTTGTTGAATGGAATACTCGCATTCCCCAAGATGCGACGTCGAACGTCATTACTATTAACTCGATGTTGCCACCAAACACGAGCAATCCTCCTTAAGCAACCGTTATCGAAGGCAGAAAGACGACGCATATCTTCCACACGGATGGGCCAGGACTCGCTGCCATAGAGCAACACTGAGCGAACTGATGCGCTGTACACGGGGCCTTTTAGCGAGAATGAGGCGTCGCGACGACGCCTCAACTGCCACAGATTGGTCGAGCTTTAGGGATGCGAAGAGAAACTTCTTTGTTGATAGTGCCGTCAGTGGAAATACATCTTCCAAGGTAGACGAAACTATCTACCTGTTCAACTTGTGCACCTTCAAGATTGAGCACGAGAGCAGTTGAATGCCAATCTCTGAGCAGTACTTTAAACTTCGATGACGTTAAGCTCATGCGAAGCATCATCCTTCAACCGCTAAACGATCCAGCTTGAGTTGCATACCCTGAGGATCGTCACCATGTAAGGCGATATCATCAGCATAATTTAAATCGGTAGCGCTTACCCGGTAGAAGCTCTAGGCCAAAATATTGGAAACCTAGAGCATTCGACAGAACCTATTCGATTGCGAAGTTGAAGAGGAATGGGGACATAGGGCAGCCCTGTCACACACTGCTATTGACAGTGAATTGCGAAATCTTGCCACAGGTCCTCACTCTGCTGGATGTGTGAAGGTAAAATGCTCGTAAGGTGGCGGTATATTTCTCTGGCACCCCGTTCTTTAGCAAACAACGCTATAAGGCAGTTTGGTCAAAGGCGATACCTGTGTCTAGGAATGCAACATTAGTGGGCCTGTGCTAAATGTGGCGATGATCGAGGAGCTGGCGGGGCGTGAATATTTGATCCACCCATCCGCGGCCGGGACGGAAGCCTGCTTGTTCTTCACAGTAGTGTGATTCACGTACTGGGGCTAGTCTGCGAAGCAGAATAGATGCCAATAGCTTGGAGGAAACCGAACTAAGACGGATCCCGCGATGATTTGCACATGAAATGCAAGCGGCTTTCTTGAAAATCGGGACAATATCTGATTCGTCCCAAGAGGAAGGCACTTTCTCTTCACACCAGATTTGTGCGAACAGCGCGGTCAGTTAGTTAGTGATCGCAACACCGCCGCACTTGAACATCTCTGGAGGAAGTCCGTTTGAGCCGGCAGCCTTGAACTGATTCAAGCGTCGAATCTCGAGGCCGACTTCCGCTTCACTGAGTGGATTCAGTGGGACGAGCCAAAGTGGACAATAAGGTGTGCTGGTGGATGGTGGAGGCCACTTTAACTGCGAGTGAAAGTGCTCAGCCCAGCAGTCCATACGCCTCTGTTGGTTGGTGATCGGAGACTCCTCCAACTCGTAAATAACTTTATTGACACTAGGCTTCCTGAAGTCAGTGGACCGAAGGATTTGGAAAAGTCTGAGAGTGTTTGCCAGGAGAGAGCAGCGGTCTCCATCTCTTAAAGCACGGTTAGGCCACCATGTCTCGCGTTCCTTTTGTAGGCTTTGCTTGAGC
>CALYDF020008176.1:0-11870 GCA_944474145.2 Dicrocoelium dendriticum | reverse complement strand
ACGTGTAGCTGTTACACTTCAACTGCATCAAAATGTTGGCTGTCGAGCAAAACTGACTCAAACTCTGCCGGTATTGGAACTGCCGCGGGATTACTGGAAAGTACGTTGAGGATGTGCAAAGCCAATGCGACCGCGTGTTTCGCGCTTGAAATGTGCGACTGTCCGTCCAAGCTCACTGGGATCGGTAGGTCGCGCGCAGGTTTCATTTGACGTTTCAATTAGGCTCTTAGTCCTCTTCGAACTGCAGGCGTTTCGTTATTTTTACGGCGTTACCTATGTTATGCTGTTTCTTGTACACTGTGTCATCTTCGTCATAAACCGAGATGATGTACCTATTCCAAATTTTGCAATGACGTCGCGCTAACTCTTTATTTTGCTTATCAAACGAATGCGGTTTGATAGGTTCGACCTTTGAATACTTCAGGAAAACGAACCGAATATACAGCGAGTTAAGCACTCCATTTATTAATCACCAACTAGCTTCAAGCGACGCATCCTGTGGTAGCCTCCACTCAGTCTGACTCTCGGTTGTGTCTAGCACCTTGAAGTCCATCATCGGAACTCTCTCTTCATCTATTATCTGCGCAGCTCTTAGCGAGCGCATTGTGACCGCCGAGATGAATTTCGTATGATACTAGACGACCGTGCCTTGAGATCCGCAGCAAAAACAATAATACCGGATTTGCAGGCTGTGCTCAAGAATTGATGAAGTTGGTGATAAAATTCCTCCTTGACCGTGTCGTAATTTGAACAATGAACAATGATTTATCCCGGGTCAAAATGCATGTGCTTGACAAGTCCAGTAGGATGGTTGGAGTAAAAATTACAATTTGTAGGATCGTCGCCTAATTAGATCATTATTCCAAGCGTCCACCGAGTTAAATGCGCTATTGCATACCAATAGTTTGAAGTGGAAATGTGATGTGTATACGCAAAATAGTATAGAGAGCTTTTATAGTTAAGTAAGTGCGTGAGAAATAAAAATGGACACGACAACGCTCAGTTCTTTGTTTCTTCATTTGACAGATGTGGTAGGTTAATCCAGTTTGGCTACATCCAGGCTGATCACATGGACACATCTGCACTTATCCTCACCGACACGTTGCGGAGAGGGATGTTAAGCACATGGCTAGGTTTGGATTATTTCGTCCTCCAAGTGGAACGAACTATATCAAGTAATGCAAGCTTGGAAACGTTTTGTCAAGGGGTTTTATGAAAGATATTAATGTAAGGGCAAGGATAACGTGAGTAGGAAGGGCATTCCAGGCAAGGGACACACGGAGGGAGGAAACGTCTCGTTTCGTTTGCCGGATGACTACGCATATGCCCTCTCAAAATCGCTCTGTAATGCAATGTGATCCTCCGATTTCCTGATATCATGCCAAATTTTAATATCATCCGCAAATAGTAAGAAATTCGACTGCAGTACAGTCATGATCGTTAATGAATATGAGGAATAAACGTGGCGTGTGATGAAATAACGTGGTCAGTGTGGTATAAACGAGCTCGTGTATGCATTTGTAGCGTAAGCTGAGAGAACAGACAAATTGTGTCACCTCTCACTTCATATGTTTATCCTACATGATCTCTCAAGCCGAACTGCACACAGTTGGCTATTAATCGGGTAGCAGCACAGCAGTGCGAACTCGGCCTTGCTGTCTAGCGCTGCACCAACGCCAGCGAAGTCTGCAGCTAGACGTAGGTGAACAGTGGATCTGTGGTCAGTGGGAGATCTCAACTCAATTACATTATTGGTGTCTTGAAGGCATATTTCGGAAAGGCAGGAAACATCGATGCCGACTGATTCCATGATGACTGCATGACCAGCCTACTTTTCGATCTGCTTATGTGTAAGTACATTGAAGCATGCTAGACGGAAGGTAGACCGAGTCCAAGGGAGAGGCACCAGGCGAGCTCTGTGGGCGTCGACGAAAACATCTGGATTGGAATAAAGGATACATCAATCAGTTGATGACTGATAAGTTTATTAACAAAACCTGAACAGGTGGTGAGTGATTTTGAATGAGTAGTAGAAACAAAGGCAGCTAAGCGCTAGTTAGCAAATGAACAATGTATGGTTTCGGCAGCGGGCGTGATACTATCAGATTGTCCGAGACGAAGTAGGGAGATATCTTAGGAGAAACGACCCATTGCTTTCGGTAAATAACGTGCCTGCAGGGCAGCGCTTCGTGTTTAAGGAATCGTGCTCATTGAGTTTGTGACTGAATCATCGGTCCCTAAGTCTTCTGTTTGATCGGTTACCGAAAAGTGGCCAAATACCCCCATGTTAGCAACACACTCGCTACAGTACAATACTCCACGTTTGTGAAGCATGGGGCAGAGGAAATGTTCTGTGGTGAGTCACATGCGCAATGTCACAGCGCTGTCAGATAGATATTTATGGCTTCAAACAGGAAGAAAGCATACAGAGAGTAAAACCCGTTCCTGCCCAGAAGAATGTCCCCGCCAAATTCGATGAAACAAGGCAAACTCAAATCACTCAACTGGTACAGCATGTAGGTGTCTCAGCATTCCAATCTTCTCAGAAATTGGTTTGCTATGTGTTACATGCTGTATATTCTTCGGAATATTGAAGCATCAGTAGTTCTGGTTGCATGCCATATGAATGAGAACGCAGAACGAATGCGATGGATTTAGAGTAAAAGACCAAGATTATGTATTGTAATGGCAGACAAACTTGGCAAATCTTGGATCAATATAAATGCCAGTTCTAGCGTATCAACCTAATTATCCTCACATATATCCAAGTAAGTCTTGTTGTGCTTTACTGGATGTGAGTAGTCAGTATATAATTCGGGCCAGTCGGACCAAATGCATGCTGTCGTAACACGGCTATTCTCGTTTTCAGAAGACACACACCAGTGCAGTATGAAGCAACCAAGAGATTGAAACCACTGAGATTATAGAGGACGGATCCATTAAAAAAACATGCGCATTTGCATATGTGATGCGAGATTGTGACACGCAAATGACAATTCTTCATTGCTTTGGCCAAATGAACGCATTCATGTGCCATACACGAAAAAAGCGTATACTCCGCGAAACGCTATTCCATCATCATCTAAATCTCCAATTCCTGTTATTGTCAATATTTATACCATTATCGAACCTCCCATCGTCCACCATTGCCCATTTCATGTTTGCATATCTTCCAATTCCATTTCCACTCAGCTACTGAAGACGTGGAAAATTCGGAATCCACATCCGAAGATTCAATCTCAGGTACGATTACACATCTTGAATTTTGCACCGTTTTGAATTGTGAACGTACGCTGCGGTATTGACTCCAGTGATGAGATTATCACAGCTTGTTACGGCTGAGGGACGCATTGGGCGGTGGTTTGGAAATTCTGGTTTGATTGTGCTTGCGCAATTGAGTAGTCAATTTGGTGGAAAGGGGATCGAGATCGGCTCGCAAAAGGCAAAGAACATTTCCCGCCCTGCAAATCTGGTGCTTCCACAGTCTCTGATACAGGTTGGTTTCAGCAGATGGCAAAAAGCGTTATCGCATTTCGCAATATCTGATACGACAAAGTGAAATCGCTCAGTAGAAGCATTAACGTCTGCGGAGCAATCTTAAGGCTTTTATTCACAGGTGGTATGACAGGCCGAACAACCATATTACATTAAGTTTGAATTCCGCTGTATGTTCTCCAAGGAACTTTATTGCGTTTAGCAAGGGTTGCTAGGCCTCAATCGCGTACTCCACGTTGATCTTACATATGTGCCTTGATTAAGATAAATAGGTCAAACCGTGTAAACGCCCTCCGTAAGTGATCGACATGTTGGTTCGCGGATCTAGTGTCTTCAAAGATTGCTCCGAGCATCCGAAGTTGCCTTACATCAACAGCTCAATGTCATGCTCCTATGAAGCGTTCTTCTGCAAGTGGAACAAAACTTGGATGCTTTTGTTGGCAAGTGGATTACGTCTGCAATCTTACACGTGTGCGTTAAAGAAACGCAGCTTTGCCTTTGATTATTTGAAAGGATGGTGCACCTCGTGTTGCAGTAGCTTGTGTAATTACTCACAATTGATCACCCATCATAGGTTGATGTCATCCTCAACATAGGACAATCGACTCAAGGACGCACTCAATATCGCTGTTGAAGTTCAAGAATATGCGCGAGCCCACATAACAAAAAATGAGCCAAGAACACGAACGTGAAACCGCCGCTAAAGAAAAGAATTTTCTAACAAATCCAAATTCAAGATCCTAACTCCATTAGTTCGCAGCGTCCATTTTGCCAAAGCAATGGAGAATTGTCTTGTGCGTGTCACAAACTCGCAGCACATAAGCAAAGCGCACTTTACTTTTCGTCAAAGCAGAAACAACACATAGATTGCGATATGTCAACATTTCGATTGTTCTCATCAGTCGCAAACACAATACAACCAGAAACACAGACACATTTATATATATGGGAAAATATTGGCACACCAATGAAATTGTCAACATCACAACCAAGGCAATCTGATTGATTGCCTCAAGAGTTTCTCTGCACATAACACAGGTTGCTAAGCGCTAATTAGCAACACCTCACTGATCGCCAACCTTATCGGGTTCCTGTCACGTAATAACACCTTGAACGCATTATTGTGATCCAGGTGGTGACCAGTTGTCAAGAGGTGTTTGGCGACAGATGATGACGGACTCTGATTCGTTCTGTGGGGCGTTCCGTTCTGTTGCGCTATCATCTGTTCGACCCACTTTGGCAAGCGCTCAGCCACCCTCTGAGACAACCGACGGTTAGTCTTGCCTATGTAAACATCACCGCAACTGTAGGTGAATTGATAAACCACATGAGAGGCCGAACTTGCCGAAGGGTAGCTCTGACGGTCCTGAAGAACCAGTTTACAGGTAGTGTGCATCAGGCTCAACTGGGCAGTCATGTATGTGCAATTTAGAGCGGACCTGAGCTTGTGTCCGATATCATTTGCCACATAGTCCCTTTGAACGGCAGAACCAAATAGACAGCAATTTTCTCTGGCGTTTGCACTGGTAGTTTCTTTTCTGGGGGTTTGCTGTGCACCTGGATGAAATTTTCGGGATAACCATTCGATACTAAGGTCCTATACAGAAACTCTTCTTCAACTTCCAGCAATTCCGGACTACAAATTATTCTAGCCCTGTAGAAAAGTGTCTTCACTAGACCGCGTTTGTATGCAACCGGGTCGAAACTGGAAAAGTTAGGGTACTGCCCACTCCAGGTCGCCTTGCGGTAAACGGTGCGCTGCAGTGTACATCCTTCCCGTCTCTTGATGAGGATATTCAAAAATTCAGGCTGCCATGTTGTTCTATCTCGTGGGACACCCATAGTTTGGAATGAATTGAACCCAAAGTGCTTAACAGTCGCGATAAGTCCTCGCTTCTGGCGAATACCAAAATGTTCTCCACGTACCGTTAGTACAGTTTCGCATTACCAATCCTGGCAGCATTGTGTCTTTCAATCAAGCCAAGAAAGATTTCAGCTAAAACTGGTCCCGATGGACTGCCCATGGCGGCCCCGTCCATCTGCTTGTATAGCGTCCCTCAAATTCAAACCGTATATTTTCTGTGTCGAGTAGAATCAGATCTCCCAAATATTCTACAGGGAGGCCCACATGCATGTTTTGACCCAGAATGAAATGACACAAATAATCACTTGTTTCTTGAAGACGCACGCTTGTGTGTAGTGAATCCACGTTTATAGAGTACATGAGCTCCGAGCCCAGTGAGAATTGTTACAGTGTCTCCGCCAGTTCTAAAGAATCTCTCAGGCGGAAGAGCCTATGGTGTGCTGAGGCTGGTGTTGGCTAGATCCTGACAGATGGTCTATCCACTGCTGCTACTGCTGCACCATAATCTCATGTCCTTGGCGCCTCCACGTGGCGACCGCTGGGTGGGAGTTAGGTTTCGCCCTTCTCCCTGCTAAGATCCAGGACACCAATCCGCATGAGTCAGCTAACTGACCATGTGCTAGACCCGCTGCATTTCGGGTGTTCATTTAATCGAAGGCTTTGGCTGAGGACCCGAGTCGTTCTTCTGTCAGGATCGGGCGCCCTGGCAGTATCCTAGTCCATCCTCTCCGGAGGTTAGGAAGTGGTCGATGGCCCACTTCCCGTAAAACCTATCCATGGCAGACAACAGGTTTACGGGTTGTATTCTCAATGCTCGATTGGCGTAGAGCACGAGTGCCACGCATTGTCTCTGACAGTGGTAGGGCACCTCCGGGTGTTCATTGGTTTGCTACTGCCCGCCTCAAGCCATGCAGCCCCTGGTCAAATTGGTGCAAACCCGCCAAAACCCACCTGCGTCTGGCCGTGGTCGCAGGTGCATACCCTACTACGGTCGCAAAACATATAATAATTGTTCCAGAACCTCAAAGGCTATGTGTGACGGCTGTCAAGCAGATCCCAATCTGTCTCTGCAATCACATTCCCGAGCTGGATCTGCTCTCCACTGCCTTGTGGGTCAGGCTATTGAGCCAAAGGCTCCGGGCGGAGTCCCTCAAGCAAACCTTCAAACCACCCACTGCCTTGTGGGTCAGGCTATTGAGCCAAAGGCTCCGGGTGGAGTCCCTCAAGCAAACGTCCGAAGCACAACGACCACCTCGCGTGCGATTGCCCACCAATGCAATCGTATGCCTGCACGCAAAGCACTCAGCATCGGGTGCTGGAACGTGCGCACACTACTGGACCGGAACTCCAGCGAGCGCCCGGAGCGACGCACTGCACTGGTCGCAATGGAGCTGGCGCGCTACCACATCGATATTGCGGCGCTCAGTGAAACTCGGCTCGCTGAGCAAGGTAAGTTACATGAAGCAGGTGCTGGCTACACATTCTACTGGGTGGGCAACGCCGCCTCAGCACCACGTGAACTTGGGGTCGGATTTGCAATATCCGACCGCCTGAATGGCCAGCTGGTGGGTGAACCAACGGGCATCGGCGCGCGACTGATGACTGTTCGCCTACGACTCGGAAGAGGTAAGTTTGCTACTTTTATAAGCACGTACGGTCCGACCATGTGTTATCCTGATGACACGCGTTATCCTCCGTGATACGATCTGTGCCGAGGAGCGACCGACTATTTATGCTGGGTGATTTCAACGCGCACGTTGGGCGTGATGCATCGGTGTGGACAGATGTTATCGGTGCGCATGGCATTGGTTCAGCGAATGCGAACGGTGACAGGCTGCTCTCACTGTGTGCCACTCACGGCCTGACGATCACGAACACTCGGTTTGCACTGAGTGCGAGTGAAGTAGCAACTTGGACGCACCCACGGAGTGGTCACGCTCACCTGCTCGACTATGTCATCGTACGTCAGCATGATATGCCTGAAGTGCGCATGACACGCGTACTGCGTGGAGCTGAGTGTGGCACTGATCACAAATTGGTTCACAAATTGTTTCGGACCAAACTGTACATATATTTTGGTAAATCGATGTATTGCACTCCCGCCGTGAATCGGCGTAAATTTAACATTCTCTCCCTCGGTACTGTGACGAAACGTACTGAGCTGGAGAAGGCGATGGCTGCGAGCCTGTGTGATGTGGACTGCATAGCCACAGTGCGCGACCTGTGGCACCAAATTCGCGACCAGGTGACAGCTGCTGCCGAGGAGGCCATCGGGCGCGCAAACTGTAAACGGCGTGATTGGTTTGATGACAGCTATGTGGCGATTGGCGCATTGGTGTCAGAAAAGAATGCAGCATTTGCTGCACATGTGGCAGACCCCAGTGACTTGGGAAAGAGTAGTCAGTTTCGCAAACTTCGACGGCGACTGACCCGAGAGCTCCGTCGCATTAAAAATCCATGGTGGACGGAGAAGGCGAAGCAGATGGAACGCTACGCCGAACGCCGTCAACACAAGGAATTCTTTGACTCCATGAAGGCGGTGTATGGACCGAGATTGGAGCCGCTGAGGACACTGATCGATGGTAGTTCAGGCCTATCTGCACCCAGACTGCAGGCATAATGCAGATCTGGCGAAATCACTTTGACTGTCTCTTGAACAACCGTTCAGAGATCGACTGGCCTACATTGAACGGCCTGAAGCAGCATGATGTGAAGGCTAATCTGGCGGATACACCGACACTGGATGAGACGCAGAGAGCGGTTGATCAGCTGCGAAACGGCAAATGTGCCGGAGGTGACGGGATCCCACCTGAAGTATTGAAACACAGTGGACCCGCATTGGTAACTGCGCTGCACCACTTGGTGCAACGCGTGTGGATTGAGGAGAAGGTGCCTGCTGAGGTGAAGGATGCCCTTGTGCTACCACTGTACAAGGGCAAATGGAGCAAGCAATGTTGCATGAATTATCGTGGCATCAACTTGCTGAGTTGCCTGGGCAAGGTGATTGCCCGGATCCTGCTCAATCGCCTCGTGAGTCAGACTGTGGAACCTAACGTGGAGGAGGAGCAATGTGGATTCCGGTCGGGTCGCAGCACTATAGGTGTGGTGTTTGCGGCTCGTCAGTTTGCAAGAGAAGTGCAGAGAACGACATCAACCATTGTACTCTCTTTTTGTTGATTTCACTAAGGCATTTGATACGGTGAACCGCGAGGCATTGTGGCTGGTGTTGGGTAAGTTTGGTTGCTCGCGTAAGTTTGTAAGTTTAAGTGAATATCTGCACAGTGGTATGCGAGCGAGGGTGCAGCTGAGTGGAGAGACCTCGAATGACTTTGCAGTTGTCTCTGGTGTGAAGAAAGGCTGTGTCTTAGCTCCTGCCCTGTTTAATATCTATCTTCATGCAATGTTGTCTTGCGCTTTTGATGCAGCTTGTGCTTACGGTGTTCGTGTGGAGCACCGTATTGATGGTGGGTTGTTGAATCTCCGTCGTTTCGGTGCAAGAGCTCTAGTCTGTGAGAAAATTATCCGTATGTTGCTGTTTGCTGACGACTGTGCGTTGTTTTCACACAGCGCGGATGAGTTCCAGCACATGACTGGGGCTCTGGCTTCGACAGCGGCCAAATTCGGGCTCACCATCAACACAAGCAAAACTGTCTGTCTCTTTCAGCCTTCACCGGTGGTGCAATCTTCAATATTGCCGCAAATCAGCATTGGTGCTGAAATATTGGAAACCACCTCCCGCTTCAGCTACCTTGGGTGTGTGATATCGACTGATCAGCAGCTACACGTTGAGTTGCGTATTCGCGTGTCGAAGGCAGCAGCGGCATTCGGGAAGCTTGAGTACCGAGTGTGGAACAACCATCAGTTTAGCATTGGCACGAAGCTGATGGTGTACAAATCCATGATACTGTCCGTTCTTCTATACGGCAGTGAAACGTGGACGATGTACCGTAGGGATGTGCGATATCTCGAGCGGTTCCATCAGAAGTGTCTGCGACGAATTTTGCGGATCGGTTGGGGCGCCAGACTCGCAGACACGGAAGTGTTGCGTCGAAGTGGGATGTACGCAGTGGACGGCATACTTTTATTGCGACATCTGAGATGGCTCGGTCATGTGAACCGTATGGATTCAACGCGGATACCGAAACAATTCTTATACGGTCAGCTGAGTATTGGGAAGCGGCATGTGGGAAAACCAAGGTTACGTTACCAGGACATGATTAAAGTGAGCCTCTCACGTTCTAATCTTGATTGCAGATCATGGGAATCAAAGGCGGTTGATCGTGGTGCATGGCGCGATCTAATCACGACGGCAGTTGCTGAAATGCGGGAGAAAGCCCTCATGCATGCAGAGAAGAAGCGGCAGTTGCGGAAGCGGCAAGCACCGATGAAGTGTACTCCATCGACATTGAGCGCATGGTGCTGTAGAACATGCGGTCGCAAGAGCCTTAGTCAGGCAGGCCTAGTGAGCCATGAGAGAGGTCACTCGGGATCACTGCCGAAGCGACGACGGGTCCCGCAGTGAACGTAGGCAGCACCGGCGCAGCGTTTGTAGGCACGCTGAGACCGATTTACTAACAGCGTGCTTGCATGCTAAGTCTCTTTATTTCAGGTGGTGGGTTTTCGGTTCTGTCCTAATGCCTTTCTTTCTTATATAAATGTCTAGTGGGCCATATGCCAATAGTTTCCCACTACAGAAGCGACGACGGGTCCTACAGTGAATTACGGCGTGCCGGCGCAGCTTTTGTAGGCACGCTGAATTCGATTTACTAACCGCGTGCTTGCATGCTAAGTCTCTTTCTTTCAGGTGGTGGGTTTACAGTTTTTGCCTTAATGCTTTCTCTTATCAATATATCTCACTATACTCTATTTCATTAACTTGCACACATCGCTTAAGCCAATTGTATTCGATTTCCATAATATTTTTGTGTTCGTGTCATTCCGTGAACTATATTTCCTGACCTCGTGCACTTAGCTAGGATTTGTTTGTAAATAACTTATTACGTATGCTATTTAATTAAGGTTTATGTCACCGTTTCCTTATGCATTAATCCAGTTTTTCTCGTTTTCTTTCTCTCTTTCAAGTGTTTGGCTGTTGTTTGATATCCCCGGTGTGGATGCGCTTGATGTGCATGTTGACAAGGTGCCTACCTGTCTATTACCCACTACCTCGTCCATACTGGCTCCAGGAGACAGTTGGTCGTTGCTGGAGGGGACAGGGTGCACGGTCCTTGTAGCCGTGTTAGGATCAAAGAGTGGTTCCATGCAGTCAGTGTGCAGCGGACTACGGTCCAGCCACCGCCTTGTGTGCGCTTGATTCCCAAATACAGTGTGCTTGTGCTTGCCTGTGAAGGAGTGTTGGCCGGCTCCGCTGATGAAACGTGGTTCCGATCCGCATGCCTCCCGGTCTTATTCCTTCGGGTTTACACTGGATATAGGATGTGTGGTTGGAGCTGTGGGTGGTGCAGCGCAAGCCATCCATGGTCCCTCTGTAGGCGCAGGCGTCTTGTGGCTTGCCACAGTGAGAGGCAAATTCGAAACCGGATGCCGCCAAACATGCACTGGATCTAAGAGTTTCGCCAGCCACCGAGCAACGTTATGATAGGGCGAGTTGTTCATACACATAATCGGAAGCATTGGGTTACCTGGTTTGTGCAGTTTTGGTGCGCCCCTCATTCTTGGTGTCGTGGTCCCAGTCGGTTTCATTTGCCTGTACTGCGACTCAGTGATGTATCCCTGCAGCAAGGGTCTCTGGAGTAACTTTGCTATCTGCTTCTCCACCAAGATGTTACTCTCCGGTGTCGCATCTCTCAGGAACTTAGTCTATCACCCAAAATAGATTCCGTTTTGGAAACGTGACCATCCCTGTTGATTATTACAAGGCCTGAAGAAACGTTCCTGTATAGGACCTTAGTATCGAATGGTTATCCCGAAAATTTCATCCAGGTGCACAGCAAACCCCCAGAAAAGAAACTACCAGTGCAAACGCCAGAGAAAATTGCTGTCTATTTGGTTCTGCCGTTCAAAGGGACTATGTGGCAAATGATATCGGACACAAGCTCAGGTCCGCTCTAAATTGCACATACATGACTGCCCAGTTGAGCCTGATGCACACTACCTGTAAACTGGTTCTTCAGGACCGTCAGAGCTACCCTTCGGCAAGTTCGGCCTCTCATGTGGTTTATCAATTCACCTACAGTTGCGGTGATGTTTACATAGGCAAGACTAACCGTCGGTTGTCTCAGAGGGTGGCTGAGCGCTTGCCAAAGTGGGTCGAACAGATGATAGCGCAACAGAACGGAACGCCCCACAGAACGAATCAGAGTCCGTCATCATCTGTCGCCAAACACCTCTTGACAACTGGTCACCACCTGGATCACAATAATGCGTTCAAGGTGTTATTACGTGACAGGAACCCGATAAGTTTGGCGATCAGTGAGGTGTTGCTAATTAGCGCTTAGCAACCTGTGTTATGTGCAGAGAAACTCTTGAGGCAATCAATCAGATTGCCTTG
>CALYDF020008175.1:0-11869 GCA_944474145.2 Dicrocoelium dendriticum | reverse complement strand
GGTGGGAACACCGCCTGAGTAACGAGTGTGTTCGACGCCTTGGTTACGGCACAGAAAAAGGAACTGAACCGTTCAGCACCATTTCACGCACCAAGCTCCGATGGCTGGGCCACGTGTTGCGCATGCTAGCCCGCCGACTTCCACAATGTGTGTTGTTTGCTCACCGGGGATGTGGATGGAAGAAGAGAAGGGGTGGCCAAGCGATGACTTGGTCGAAAGGAATGAAGTCCCTCACTTCGGAGCTAGCCTCGGTTGGAGCGTCACGGCTCCCTGGTTGGGGTCCAAGAGACGGTGAACACGTTTGGCTGGATACACTTGCTGACATGGCAAGGAGCCGACCTCAGTGGCGTTTATGCTGTGAGTTTCTTTGTCCCTCCCCATCCCTTTTATCCTCCCCCTCCATCTACGATCTCATTTCGTAGGGTAAAACATAACTTTTTTTTGCCTAGTAGCTGGCTGGAAGCTTACCGGAACGATGCCTATCCGTTGCTGGTAGCTCAGCTGGCATGCAACTGTTGTGTCTATTTTCCTTTGTGTATTGTATTATATGTATGTATGTATGTATTTCCTTCATGTATTGCGGCACAATAGCGGAGGTGTTTTCCCACCTCTAGCTGATGTGTGTAATGATGAACAATGATGACCAATATGGGCTGGATTATCTTGGTCAATACAACATGCATGGCCAGCTCTTGAGTGGACGCTTGACACTGCGGACTACCATATTCTGATCCCATAGCTGAAATCCGTTCATCCTTATGGCTTACCTACATGCCGCTCATAAAACCACGACTACGTCATCGGCATTCATCAACTTCTACATAGAAGGGCTAAGGAATGTACGATGTGTGTAACATGTCTGTTGCATGTTCGTCAGTACGACATACGAAACCTCGACTGGTGCACGAGTGCATATTGAAGACTTTCGGTCCACTTTAACGCTAAGTGAATAGAGCAAGCAACCCGTTCACAGAATGTATGCTCGGTGGTTCATCTGCAAAACCCGATAGCGTAACCGACCGAAAATCAGTTCTTTGTTGCAGCAACCAAACATGGGAAGCATCACCGAGCAATTATGGAACTGATTAATTCATGTCGAGTTGATTCGTTCTATTTTTTTATCACTTTAACTGCTTGCATTCCACTTTGAATATTGCTAATCGTGTATTATATGACAAGTATGGTGTGAAACCGAACAACAAGTCTACTTACCAACACCTAGCGTTTCGATTTTCATGCCTGGCAGTCTTGTGGAAGAAGCACACTTAGTATTGTTGGCAAACTTGCCTCTAGGCCATGGAAAGTTACCCATGATTGCTTACTCAACTCAGAGAAGGTGCGGAATACTATTCCGTGACGGTGATACCTGTCGTATTGTTACCTTGCTTTTCGATTCGTATGGTAGTCAGCGTGCACCATTTTCGGTTTTAATGCATGGGTTTAGTCAGCAGAGATTAGTAACGATAACCTTTACAAAGTCCTCAGAGTAGTATGAGCGACTTCAGAAATCTCCCCAGTAAACGCATAAAGTGTACCGTTTGATTTGTTCAAACCAATACAGCGCTCCAAAATAGCAATATCTAGTGGGAGTGGTTCCCTTTGACCTGACGACTGTAATTCGTTCACTAGACATCGGTCGATCATGTTGCCACAGCCCTCGACACAGCGATAAGAAAACTGTAGCAAAACATGCGAGTCAAAAATCACTTTGAGATAACAGTCGCACTGATCTGGAAACCTAGCAACTGGTTAGGGTTATTTATTTCTCCGCTCTACTCACTCCGCAGTGTTGACTGATGATGTGGTTTGTGTCATCCAGCATGCAATTGCACAACACACATACTTCATTCGCGTCATTGCTTTCCCACTTCATTGACACAGCTTTGCCTCGCATAATAGTCGCATTATAAAAAGTTTTGTGATGTGAACTAAGCTAGGGAACCGGCACGCATTTGTGACCCGACCGAAGCCAATCAGGGATTATCTGCATGGAGGCCAACTGAACTGCAGATGGTACGTTGCCAGACGTTCTTTAGCGTGCCTCAAGATTGTTCTCAGAGTGGTTCTGCTTGACACTCGTATTCTTTGGAGTCAGCGACGCCAAAAAAGCCCATTCGACGCATAACGGTGTCTTGAATCCACACCGTAATATTGCATGTGCTGGTGTCGTACATCAAAAGGACCGTTACTGCTATTAACCACAATTTTGATTATGTATACCGCTCCAAAAGATAATGCCATTGTAGCGAAAACGACGCGGGGGGATAGAGTGTGCATTGCCACAAGCACGTGTCACTGACAACTCACAAACCCGTACAGATTTGGACCGTGTTTCCTTCCCACGACGCAACGCGGATGTGGATCTGTGTGACGGGCCATTCCAGGTGCATATGAGGTTGCGCTTCGAGATAACCCCTCCATCTTTCCATCCCGTATCTGCACTTCGCTGCATCCGTTCTTGCCGGCCATAAGTCGTTCGAAAGCTCGCAGTTTGCTCTCTCTCGCCGCTGCATCACACGACCCGCGTTCAATCTTGTGGGTTTCGCTAGCGGCGTATTTGTCTGATACGTTGCGTTCTCGACAAATACCTCCGCCATTTTTCTGGGCCCAGGCTTGTTACCAGATGCCGCCCGTGATCTGCTGTCGGCTCCATCCGCAACGCCCGCAGAGCCTTGTCTCCTTTCATCCACTGCGCCCGTTGTTAACTCTCTACAATCCTGTTTCCACTGTCGTTCCGGTTCACGAATAGTCACAGGCTTCCACCGCCCTACACTCGCCCCTTCTCGAAGTAGTTCTTCCATCCCGTACCAGAAGGGCGGCGTTCACCCAGCACTTCGTCCCTCCGCTACTGATTTGGAGGTTTGCTCCTTTCTGATCGAGTAAGGTATAGGGGGCCTTTCCAGCGTTTCCCGAGTTTGCTCGCACCTGGCCTTTCACTATCAGGCCGATCGTTGTTCCGTACCTTGATTTGTTCACCAATCCTGAACGGCGTCCACTTGTGAGCCTCATGCCTGGCGCCGTAGTTCTTGTTATTACGTGCTTGTCGGGCTTTGGTTCATCTTCTAGCAATCGCATTCCGTCGTACGTGATACTGTGCTGGATGTTTCCCTCACTCGGTTTCGCCAAGCACGTATCGAGCGCCATCCGGGGTTCTCGGCGAAATTGTAATTCGAATGGTGAAACCTTGGTGGTCGACTGCATGCTGTTCCGGTACGCAAACGGCACTTCAGGCAATGCTTCCTCCCATGCCAACTTCGTGCAGCTTATACACGTCTTCATGATTCGATTGAACCAATCTGTCATTCTGTTGGCCTGTGGTTGGTACGGTGAAGTGCGTCGCATCTGGATGTCCCACTTGTTCAAAATGCTTTTGACTCGAAGCAGGGCCCTTAGTCAATGAGAACACATTATCGTATTCCATCCCTTGCTGCCACATTGTATTCGAATGCCTGCGACACGGTCTTGCCTTCGGATCCTTAATTGGTATGGCTAGTCGATCATCACTAGAACGTATCTGTTTCCTGATCGACTCACTAGTAAGGGCCCAAAGACATCCAGTCCCCAACACTGAAGTGGCTCATTGACTTCCATCGATCGCATAGGTGGTCTCGGTGCATCCATCTCGCGACTCATTTGGCAATTTGGGCATCCCTGGATGTGTGCTGCGACGTCCTTCCTCGTGGTGGGCCAAAACACTCTCCTCCGTAGCAATTCAATTAATCTTTCGAATCCCATATGTGCGCTATCATGAGTTATCCGCACCATCCACTCTCGCAGATTCGGTGGAACAAAAGGTAGTTTCCTTCCGTCTGTCGCAACCACCACATTATCGTTTTCGACCCCCAGTCTGTCACAGATTCTAAGGAGTTCCTCCACCTCTCTTGAGATGACCTCCAGCTTGGTGTCAGCCCGTAAGTGAGAACACAATACCTTCACGAATTCATCTGTCCTTTGATCACTTCCTCCATTGCGACCGCGCGCACCGGTATAGCGTTGTCCAGCATCAGGTCATCCAACGACGGGCGTGACAACATATCGGGTAGTTTGTTCTACGTTTGGTCTACAAGTTTGATGGTGAAGTTAAATTCTTGCAGTCGGTATGCCCACCGCGCAATGCGTTCCCGTTGGTCTTTTGCTGTCACCAACCATGAAAGCGGTTTATGGTCAGTGATGACCCGGAATTCAGTCTCGAGAAGGTAAGTTCTCCATTTATCAAAGGCCCACACAATAGTCAGACATCCTTTCTCCGTGGTGGAATACTTCTGCTCTGCACTTTCAGTACCCTTCTCGCATATTTCACTACCCCAGCTGGTTGGAACAACACCGCACCGATCGCCACGTTGCTTGCGTCGACTGCCACAGTGAATCTCTCATCTGGATTGGGTAGCCGTAGGCAGGTTGGAGCTTCTGCTATACATGCATATAGGTGGTTATAGACCTGATCCGTTTCGGCTGTCCATATGAATGTTTCGTCATTGTGAAGCAGCTTTAACAACGGGCTGATCGTCTCTGTAATATGGGGCACAAACTTCGAGTTATAAGCCACCACTCACAGGAACGAACGGAGCTGACGCTTGGATTTTGGCACTGAAAAACTCTTGATCGTCTCACTTTTCTCCGGAAGCGGATGGACTTGACCACTGCCCATAATGTGGCCCAGACATACACTCGACTCCCGAGCAACTTGTGATTTCCTGCGACTGAGTTTCAGACCAGTTTCTTCCAGTCTTTGTAGTACTGCTGCAAGCCTGATCCCATGTTCGTGCTCTGTTTTGGAGAACACGATTATGTAATTCCCATAGAAAACTACGGCTTGTAAGTTCTCCAAGAGCATCAGCAATAGGCGCCTGAATGTAGCTGGGGCGTTACATAAACCAAACGGCATCCTTAGAAACTCGTACTGCTGACCGTTCACGTTGAAAACCGTCTTGTGGCGATCTTCCTCTGCGATAGGCAGGTGCTAATATCCCGCTCGGAGGTCTATCAAGAAAATCCGCTTGGCGCTGCGAAGGCTAGAGAAATTTTCTTCCGTCTGGGGCATCTAAAACGCATCCTTTACTGTCACTCTGTTCAGTTATTTGAAATCAATGCAAAATCGAGAGGTACCGTCGGCCTTTTTCGTCAGTAGCACGGGTGATGAATACGGACTTTATGTTCGCCTGATGATTCTTTTCGCTTCCATCTCTACTATCAGTATTTGTAACTCCGTCAGCATTTCTTGCGGTATTCTTCTGAAGATTAGCTTGCACTACCCTCCAGGGATTAGTGGTATTCGGTGTTCCACCAGGCTGCAGAATCCGTACTCAACATCTGTATCCGCGAATAGGTGGGCATACTTGCTCAGTAACCTCCGTCTTTCAGGGTGCTGGCAGTCAGGCAGGACCTTGACGACGCCTACTCGATCAACTCTCCCAGTGTTCATCTCAATCGTCTCGTTGCCTACAATCGCCTAATTGTTTCGCAGATCAGTTGTGGCACTGAGCCGTTTGAGAATGTCGTTGCCGATGATTGTTTCGGTGGTCTCATCACGATGTACATAGCATGGCCGGGGAAGGTATCCCCTATCCTGATTCACAACCGCTGTGTGCCCACCACCGTCAAACGATGTCCACCGACGTTCTGCATCAAGATCGAAGACTGAGTTACTGGAACTCCATCGTACCTTTTAGTAATGGACACCCGCTCCCGTTTCCACTATGGCCCGGACCGACACGCCTTCAGTAGTCAACCTGACGACCGGTATCCGCCACATACTCGGCGAGGAAAGAGAGAAAAAGTGATACAAATTGCAGTTGGTGCCGGATCTAGCCACATGACTCACCTGGTTGCAACGGAAACAGCGGCGAACGTTCCATCTTCCACGTTCACTGAGTTGAGAAATCGCTCACGCAGTCTCACTCAAAAACAGCTTCTCAACTATTCCGGTTAGTACAGCTGTTTTACTCTGTATTCTAACTAGTAATGCTGGACTCTACTCACAGTCACTCGTCCGAAACGTACTGCGAAAGCGTTACCAGCTCCTTCGCCCTGCGCTCTCCAACTATCGCTACCAACTTCACCTTGTCATGGAGTGCGTTCGGCAGGCTTCGCGCAAATTGCTGTTTGCGTAGCCGTTCTCTTGCGTTAAAATACAACTCGGGGAGCCCAATCACCAAACGTCTGCCCAGCCGTTGGAAAAACAACATCAAATCCTTGCCCTCAGGAACCTGAACCCAGTGTGCTGGTGCAGGACGACTTGGGTTATTCCAGACAATCGGAATCCCTTTCGAAAGTGGTAACCAGCACGTTGTTAGCTTGCGGATGGCATTCGGAAGTTTGGATTCATTCATCTTCTCTATGATGCTCAATGCCTACGTGCGTTCCCACGTCGAATACGCAATCCAGGCTTGACACGCTTGGCTAAAGCGTGATCTTGCAGCGATTGAAACTCATCATGGTCGAGCAACAAAATGTGTCTAGAGATTCTGCAGCCTTTCGTACCAACAGCGACTAAAAACACCCATCCCGAACACCAACTTCATAGGCAATAGCCTGAAACTAAGTCAACAGCACAGTCGCCTTTTCATTAAGGTTGGACGAACCTCAGCTCATAGCGATTCAGTGATTCCGCTAGAAGTAGCCATCGAAGGTTTCGGCGCCTAGGCGGTTTATGTGCCCAACGACAGCATGGACGTTAAGAATTCTACCCCACCAAACGCATTATTACCACCATTTGCCAGCGGGCCAGTTTAGTCGTTAACGCATTTGTGCAAGAGGATAAGTATAGTAACAGCAATGTATGCGAACGATCATCTATGTTAGTGAATGTTATGTTCAAAATGCCCACCGGCATTCCGCTTGCAGTGCAGAAACCGCTTGATGTAGTTGGCGAGGACTTTCTCCAACGTATCTCCCATGATCGCACGACATTCCTTTACAATATTTTCTTTCGATTTGTCCAATGTACACGGCCTTGTTTTGTACACTCGCCGCTTCAGATAGCCCCATAGAAAAATGCCTATGGGGTTCAAAAATGGCGAGCGAGCAGGCCACTCCATTGGTCCACCGCGTCCGATCCAATGGTGACCAAGTTTGTTGGTCAGGTAGGCACGCACCGTTTTAGCAGAATGTGCAGGTACACCATCCTGTTGGCTCCAACTGGTACTACATGCCCCTTCGGCCTCCAACTGGCGACGCACAAATGTCTGCAGCATTTCCAAGTACGACGATGCTAGGAAAAGATAAGGCTTTAGTACTTCAAAACAACAACCTACCGGTCACATTCCCCGAAAAGGAATATGGGCCCAAGGTTATCTGGCTTGTTAATCCAGCCCAAACCATCAGTTTCACACTGTAGTGCATACGTGATGCGGTAAATTTTCGTGGGTTGCTGGTGGCCCAGGAGTAATGTTTCATTGTTCCATGCAGATGAAACAATGCCTCATCTGTAAAGATAACAGAACGAATATCCCCGTGATCCAGAAACCAGCGGCAAAATTCATGCCGCTTCTCCGGATCGCATGGGTTCAAAACCTGCACTTGAAGTGCACGGAATCTTCGAACTTTTCGTTCCTGTAATATCCGGTGTACCGCATATCGGGTCGTGTCACAGTGCTCTGCGATCCAACGAATGCTGAGATCGGGACGTTTTGACACTTCACGGACTACAGCGCAAGCTGAACAGTCGTCCGTGCTGATGCGAGGCGGTCCGGTTCTCTTCATGTCACACACACTCCCAGTTTGCTCGAACTTCTTCACAAGCTTAAGCACGTACCGGGCGGTGACGGGACGCATTCCTGCGTTCATGGCATTGTATCCTCGTGGCGTTGATGCGGCGTTTAAACCGCATTCACCGTACAGCCGAGTGATCAGCGCGCACTGAGAAACAGGCACGGTACGTGATCCCGACTGTATTGTCTGCTCGTGCTCCATTACCCGTGGCGGTGATCTAATGACATTGACATGACGTGCGATGCCTAACTTTGTCCTCAAATAATCCAACACCCGGTTCGCTGAGCTGTCATCACTTCCGAATCTTCACGCCGCCGTTTTGTTTGCGTGTTTTATCTCGCCCACACCGACTTCGCTGCGTGGCCAGCGAGACATACAGATAAACATTGATCGCTCCACCGCCTACGGTTGGCCATGACCTGCAGCCCTCAGCGCGAAGTTAGCTGACAGCTAACGAACGCCCGATACATATTGCGGCTGTCTGCACTCATCTCGTTCAATAACCAAAACAGGCTCACGTCGGTGCGTCTTCACCAGGTTACGCCTGCACTCAGATGAGCCCTGCACTAAATCATTCGCCTGCCAAGAATTCCATACGTCCTCACCACTAAGGTGAGAGGGAAATTCACGTCGCTGCACGCGCAGTAGCATTTTGCGAATTTCTCTAAACCTTTGATGTCTATTGGATGGTAGGGACAACAACCGTAGATGACCGGCCTTCACCATAAGCGAGCCACGGTAGGTAAATGAACGCGGTCATCGTCCTTCTTCCGTGAGACTAACTGTAATTTTCCTCGCGCGAATAGCGTTTTCCAGGTCAGGTTCATCCTGCTTGTTCAGGGCACTAGTGTAGCGAAATTTAGGCGGGGTACAGAATGTGTATTGCCACAAGAACATGCGACTAACAACTCACAGACCCGTACAGATTCAGGCCGTGCTGCCTTGCCTCGGCGCAGCGCGGAAGAGCATTTGTGTGACGGGCCATTCCATGTGCCTACGTGTTTGAGCTTCGAAACAGCCTCTTTAGGTTTTCATCCCGTATCTCTGCTTCGCTGTATCGGACCTTGGCCAGCCATGAGTCGTTTGAACACTCGCGATTCGCTCATCCGCAGCTGCATCACTCGGCCCGTGTCCGGTCTTGTGGGCATTGCTGGCGGCATATTTGTCTGAATTCTTGCCTTCCTGACAGATACCTCCTCCCTTGTTCTGGGCCCAGGCTGGTTACCAGATGCCGCTCGTGATCCACTGTCGGCTCGGTTCGGAAGGCTGTCAGTGCCCTGGCTCATCCATTTCGCCCGTTGGTAATTCTCAACTCTCATGTTTTTGTTGTCTTTCCAGTTCACGAGTAGGCACAGGCTTCTGCCGCCCTACAATATGGCGCATCGGTGTTGGCCTGTCCAACTTTCCTAACAAACCTCATTCTGTTATTCCCTACGTATAGGAATCCCTGTGACCTACGATAACTGGCAATCAGCAGCAGTTGTTTGTGGCACCCAAGAGGACCTAACACTTTTGTCGCTGCAACTGAGTACGCCGCTAGCCTGCCATTTGTGCATAAGATTATCGGAGGCAATTTCAGTTTGCTATCGAGCACATAGTCTATGGCAACCGCCCCTTTGAAACCCCAAGATCTAATCGTCTGTATTCAAATAAACGACTGGCGTCAGCACGTCTCCCAACCTACTGGAGGTGAAAGTACTCTGGATCTCACATTTTCTCTGGGCACACCTGCTATTGATATTCGAGTTCTTGATGAATTTCCGGGGAGCGATCATCGGGTGGTTAAATGTTGAGTAAGACCACGCATAGTCGATGTACAACACTTAATTCATTATCGTTTGTTCAGTTCCGTCAACTGGAACTCATTCAAGGACCCGGTTCGTTTGATGATTTGGGGTAACTTATTTCACTCTTCATGTCTTCAACATGCAGCGGACCTGCTTTATAGTATGATTAGACTCTGCACCGGTTCAATAGTGCCGCTAATATGTGCCCACCAAACTAAACATAAACCCGATCGCAGTGTTAAAGGCAGTATGCAAACTTCATAAGATTCGGTGGAAATTCTAACTACCTGTTGAATTGGCGCTATTATTTCAGCAGTCCAAGGTCCTCGAACAACTGAGCATCAGTGTGACAAAACTCTCATTTTAAAAGAGCGCAAAGCTTTGAATGGCCTTAGCAAAACAACTGAACTATGCCGTACCCGGGCTTCGTGTCGCAGTACCACCTTTACTTTCATCAGCACGCCTGATGGAATATCCTTGGGCGCAACAGATGATATTTGTGAAGCTTTTAGCGAGTCTTTTACCGAATCAAGGGTTAATGAATCATCAGACACACCAACACTTATCATGCTGCAAATCGGTGAAATTCTGCCCAGTAGAATTCCAAATTGCGAAAATCACTGGTCAAGTCTCTCGCTTATGCTCCTGGACCTACACAGGGCCTGATGGAATCCCTCTTTGTTTAATAAAAGGCAGTGGTAACGGCTTACCTCTGCTTTTGCTCAACACCCGTAAAATCACTCTTATATCGGAGTGTACCCTACTCAATGGAAGATTTCTGTCGTTATCCCGCGACACAAAAATGGACCTGCACGTAAGGCTAAAAACTTTCGTTTCATCAATCACACAACCATTTTATCTTGAATAATGAAAAGAATAGAGGGACTTTTGTATTCTTGAACAAGACTAATTGTTACGGACATCCACAAACGATGCGTTATGCTACACCAACTAACGACACGCGCCCAACCACATGACTATAGTGCATTCGCTGACTGGTCTCTGTTTCTCATTGGTTCCTCTGGTCCTAAGTGTTTTCACTCTACTCCGGTTAGGAGCAGATTACAGTTTCACACGTACCATCCGGCGTTGATGTTTTTCCTACGGCTAAACGGACTACGGGTCCAAACACTGAGTAGGAATACACGATCGGTACGTAAAAAATGGTGACGGACAATACGATCCCATTTTCGGGTCTTCATTTCTCTGGCCAGAGGGGTCAGAAAAACAGCATGTATTTAAGCAAGCATGTATTTAATGGAAAACTTCGTTCCAACATCGGATGAGTTTTCCGTGTTAAATCTTTCCAACACCGTGTCAGATATCTACTGGATTGTTCCGCCAGGCACTTGGTTCCGAAGGATAAAGACATTTCGATGCAATGAATCTAATGGTTAAATCTAGGATCTCACAAGTGATTCAGTTATTTGAGAAACAATGGGGAATTCAGCAGAGTGCGTTTTCCGGTCGCTACCAGTTTTTGAAGTTACAGCAGCAGCGCTGAGAATGCTTAAGCGATTATATCGCACGCATTAACCAAGTTACCCCGAAGTGTCGTTACAGCACAATCCGTTCGACGCGTTTTGAAGAAGCCATGAACATTCAATACCTGATAGCTGGAATTATAGAAGATGGATCAACAGAAAATTATTATCTCAGGAAGAAGAAACTCTTTCTTGGGAAACAGCTTGCAGCTTTGTTCGGCAGAGGAAACATCTGAAATATCAGTTGTCTACTTTTAACCCTGCCCAGCCTGCAGAAACTGTGAACAAAGTGACTCAACCTTTTTCCTCTGAGAATATCGTTCGGACGTTTCTGTGCTACAGATGAAGTGATCCACACTATATATATATATATATATATATATATATATTTGGTATTCCAAAAACTTTGGTTGCAGATGGCGGTCCACAATTTCTGAGTGTAGCTTCTGAATAGTATCTACAGAGTAACTGCATCCGCCATATGATTTCTACACCATATCTACCAGTGTTCAGTGGTTTGGCAGAGAGAGCGGTACAAACCGTGAAGGCCGGTCTGCCAAAGCAAAGCCAAGGACGTTTGCGCACTAGACTAGATCGACTCTTGTTCTCTTACCATGTCACACCCCTAGAGTACATCGGTAAAAGTTCTGGAGAGGCAATGTTTGAGTTTCGCCTACATAAGAGGCTAAATGTAATATTTTCGGACCCCAGTCAAGCTAGGCGTTTCCTACAACTGGGAGTGCACCAGAGTGGACACATACGCGATAAAGCCCAGAGTCTGTTACCGAAACAGGATGTGCATACGAAACTCCCACATGAGCCGATATGCCAGTCC
This sequence comes from Dicrocoelium dendriticum, assembly GCA_944474145.2. Lineage (NCBI taxonomy): Eukaryota > Metazoa > Platyhelminthes > Trematoda > Plagiorchiida > Dicrocoeliidae > Dicrocoelium > Dicrocoelium dendriticum. The sequence goes on along the minus strand of CALYDF020008175.1, from coordinate 53 downwards.
GGAAGCGTACCGGCCAGTTCAAGAACGGAAGCCAATATACAACGGGAAACTGG
>CALYDF020008174.1:0-11880 GCA_944474145.2 Dicrocoelium dendriticum | reverse complement strand
TGACCCTGTCTTCAGCTGCATTGCCAACTGTCTCCTACAACGACAATTAGTGGTGGGAGTCCGGAATTCCCTATCTGAACACATACCAGTGAAGTCTGGTATGTCTCAAGGCTCGTTTCTAAGGCCACCATTGATTTTGGTATTTATCAATGATATTGCGGACAATGGCTGCAAATTTCCTGCTGTTTGCTGCCAAAATCAAGTTATGACAGTGGATTAAGACGGGTGTCGATCAGCATTTATTTCATTGTGACATAGATATGGTACAAAATTGGTTAACTAAAAATCAGTTACAGTTCAACGTGGAAAAATGCAAGGTACTCTCGGTACGACACCAGAATACGTATGCCTACAAGCTAGGAACGCAAGTACTACAGCGGTCATCCATCGAACGCGACCGGAGCGTTCTTGTTCAGGATAACTTGGGTTGTGCCGAAAAATCCGCAACGGTATCGAAAACTGGTAACCAGTAAGTCGGCTTGCTACCATGGTCGTTCCGACAACTAGACCGATGCTGAATGCGTATGTCCGCACGTATGTCGAATAAGCAGTGCAAACCTGGCAGCCATGGTTGAAGCACGACCCTACTGCACCGGACCAACCTCAACTTCATGTTTTTAAATAAGTCATTGAAAGGCGCCAACTTCCATGCTAGCAGAGGCTGAAACTTTTGGGAGTATTCAACGGGCGGTATCACCGATTTCGAGGCAACTTGATTATGGCGTACTTGATTTCACATAATCCAAATTATGTGTGCCGCTCTTTACTGCAACTCGGTAGTAACATCAAGCTAAGAGGACACGCCTTGAAAGTGGCAGAACAGTGTAGCCGTCTGGCGTGTCGTAGCAATTTCTTTTCTCTTCGTGTATGTCAACCATGGATCGCTCTCCCCGAATCTGTTGTTTCAGCTAGCTATATTTAAAAGTCTGTTGGATGATGCACTCCATCACTTACATTTGGTTACTTGCCACTACTCTCCATCTCATTCCCAGGAAATATCTTGGATTTTTTCTTCTCCTATTGAAGGTATGGAAAACTTCGGGGTGCAGTGCTACTGCATTACGTACGATAACTCCATCCTTTTGACAGTTTAAGTAGTAGCTGCAATTTTTCGTTTGCACTTTTGATAACCCAACAGACTATTCAACAAGGCTTGTAAAGTAATGCTACTTAACCCGTATAAAATCATTGTTTATTGTTCAACCTTGAAGTTACTCTTATCACAATACACTAAAAATGGCGCCCAAGGGTGACGCAACTTACCCTCCCCTCCAAAAATGGTAGCAACAGAGTGTGGATGTTGATACAACTTACACACAAAATTGCAGCAAAAAGCGTCTGTAGTCTACAGAAGCCAGGCTAACATGCGTTAAGCAAATACAAAGCCAGCGAGGTTCTGCTGCAAGCCAGGCAACCAATTCTTCAAATACGGAATGCAGCGTAACTCATCCGTCATCCGAAGCAGGAACGTGTAATCCGCAACACGTCGGGACTGGACTGGACTGGTTTCTCTGTACTATAAATCCGAACCGTACCCGAGCGGTTAATTAGAAATTCATCTAAAAACGACTGTAAGCCGAATCCACAATGGTCGGTGTAAATTCGCTTCGGACGATTGTTTGTCGTGATATAAATCTGGCATTCGCAGCTCTCAATTGTTTGTGCACTAACGTACAAGTTCTTCACAACAAACAGGCCAAGTGTTAATCCCATCAAGCCGAAAGGTCTTCAGACCGGATCAGAATAATCGAGACGTGGCTGAATGACAGGAACATTTGACAATGCAATCTCACTATCTAGCATGTTTCATGCTTCGTTCATTCGAGCACTTTGACTTATCGATTTATCGACAGGTTCTTGGAACGTATATACGTCCACACGTGGAATATGCAATGCATGTCTGGCAGCCACGGTTGAGAAGAGAGCACATCGATTTGAAGGTACCACAACGTCTGGAAACCAAAAGTATCAAACGCTTGTATCAATATCCCTATGAACAATGACTGACTGTTCGGGCTCGTCAACGCACAATGCCAGCGGTTGCTTGGGGCTTTTATCATGACTAATCAGGTTTTGAGGGACTACAATCACACGTGGTGCCATTTGCTAGAGCTCGGTCACAACAGTAATCTGAGAGGACATCGTCTCAAACTTGCAGAACAAAAAAGTCGTTTGGACTGCCCTCGAAATTTCTTTTCCTTACGTGTTTACCAAGTGTGGATTACCATTCCCGACTCTGTCAACTTTGCCCCCTCGCTGTTAAAGTTCAAAGATCGAGTTGACTGTGCTGCGTCATTGCATATGACTTAACCCATTTTCTGCAGGCCCATTTTAAGTACATAATTTAAAATGTGACATAGACCGTTAATTAAAGTCTTATTTATCTTTTGTTTGAAGTTTCGGAAGAGACTAATTTTTATTTGTTTTGAAATCATTTTGATCCATACAATCCAATTTCTAAACCGCATTTTAGCAAGTGACCTTAGAATAAGGAAGCCAGCAGAAAACAGATTAAGTCCCATAGCTAAATGTGAGTGTCTGCTAGGCAGTTCATTGTCGGTCATCTTTCAGCGTATGTCCAATGTATTCTAACCTATTACACTTACTCAGCAGGTGGCACAGTTTATAAACATGCGATTTGTCATCATTCCTTATGAATGTACATTGGATTTAACGTTATTGATTCGCATAATTTGTTACTTTCACTGATATGAATTTACTTTTGCTGGTCCTATTTCCACATTTTACGATCTTGATCTTTAGACCTTTTAGCACTTATGCTAAAACTAATCATTGTTCTTTTTGTTCGTGGCAGGAAACTTAAGCCTGAGCATCTTAGAAATCCCAGCCACTCACAGTGAGCAGTACGCTGCTAATCTACTGATACCTCGTACATGCTGGACGGAGTTTGTCGCTGTTGGATTAGAAGGAGATGTCGTCTAGGGATACTTCTCAAAAACCTGGAGCTTCGCATTCTGCTTCACAAGCTTTAGAGATGGTATTCGTGATCCTGCTTTTCACTTGACATACAAGTTTCTCGTTTAACGTCATCAGAAAGGAAGATTTCGCAGCACCCTATCCGACACAATCTAAGTCCAGTGCGGCATAATTCTAGGCTTAATACGCGGAACGCGCCTGGTCCTGGTCTTCAAAGATGAAATCACGAGGGTGTTATCTTCAGCTTTTCTACTGTTAACCAATGATCAGAAGTTATAGTGGGCTGTCCATACAGCCGTGCAAATTGATGTGAATAAAGCTTGCAACTAGTCCACCGATGGTTCCACAAAAGTGAATGCTCCCCACCCGTCGGGAAATAAGCCACTTTAGTTTTTATTTATTTAAAGCTCAGTTCAATGCCCCCAAGTGTAAAATGTTAGGGCATACGCCATTATAACAATCGCGGCTACAGCCTAAGGCTACAAATTCTACAGCGCGCTTCTCATGAGTGCGATCTCTGCGCGTTCATGCAAAATACCCCTGGATATGTGATGCGGACCGAAAAATCATAAAAGAAGGTAAATCAGCATTCGGGCCTCATGCGTAAGGCGTTCGGAATGTACGACGGCTCAATCATTGCACTAATGCTTGGCGCGTTTTTGAGGCCCCACGTGTAAAGTTCTACCCAAGCGCGGCAGCCCTGGCATAAGCATCATCCCACCGTGCTCGAAACTGCAAAACGCAGGACAATAAAATACAATGCTTATCGCAACCCCTACCTACTAAGACTGAAAGCCCTAGAAGTGTACAGCGGAAGTCATCGGCGTCTACAGACAGATCTCCTAATGTTATTTTACATCCTGCTAAAGCCCGACCCCACCTGCCGCCATCTCTTGAGACTTAGCCAAACTACATATTTGAGAGGCCATCTGTTTAAGCTGGCCACGAAGTAAATTCGATTAGGATGTCGACGAAACCTGTTCTCCCTCCGAGTGTCAAAACCCTGGATTTCATTCCTAGTGCACGAAATTTATACCCTCCACCTCGTCACTTTTTAAATGACGACTGGACAATACACTGGCACATTTACACTAGTTGGCATAACCGTGATCATCAGCTAACGTCATTAGTGAAGTGAGTTTTATCGGACTCTCCTTAAAGTTCAGGTAGGAATACCTACATGGGTGCTACTGCATAGTTCCTGATGATTCATGTGGTTTACGCGTTATTTTATCGATGCTGCCTTTACATCTTATAACTCTCAACCCAGCCATCCTCCAGGACTTGTCAAGTATTTGCTTTTTACACACTACAAACGATTAGTCCATTGCTCCTGAAGGGATTAAAACTGGTCTACAATTGCGTCCAATCTCCATTAGCAAACCGTCCAGCTGTTTTGAGCACAGTTGTTAGCAAATGTATACACCCAAAATCACGTTTTCTACCGTACTTATTTTATATTCAGGATGTCAAATTGAGTGTGGCAACCGATTCAGATTGGTAGCTAGAACAAATCTACGTACTAGTGATTTTGCACTGCGTCCTCAGCTGCCAAAATTGTGAGTTCGGATGAAGCGAACGGTTGGAGTTGACAGTCCGAGTGACAGGACTGCCTGCCTGCCTGCCAATTTCTTCAACTGCATCAACTCTGCAACCCCTTCTCTCTCACTCTCCACTATCTTGTTGGTCCTATTCTGGGTCACGTTATGACACTGCGATTCTTGTCCCTATCGAGTGTGTGTGAATTGATTGGTATCCGGTTTATCAGTCTTTTCACAAAAGGATGTATTTAATGTTTCTCACAAGAACGATTGTCAGCTTTCCAAGCTGCCGACCAGCCTGTTGCGAACTTCCGAAGCCCGAAAGATGGACAGTTGTACAAGACATACAATTTTAAGGTGGCACACTACTAGAGCAGTTTGAACAACGTGTAAAATGAAATAACGTGGAAACCAAAGAGATGGACTGATGGGGATGGCTGTGGTAAGTCGCAGTTAAGACGAACCTAGAATGTCAGTGAGAAGATCTCACAAAGCCATCATCAGTTATCAGTGTAACTGAGTATTGCGGATAAAAGATTGGCGTTCAGATATGTACACCGTTGCCACGACAGTTCGTAGTCACAAAAACTTTTAACTTCCAAGCAGTAACTGTTTTGCTGAGTAGTCAAACGCAAATGCCGAAGGACGTGCTTATTTCTATGAAAAGAAAACAGTGACTGACCATTACGCGTCGAGCAAACGGCCGCAAGGAATACAACTTTTAGGGACGTCTTACGCTGGTTCATATGAGACTCCTAATCATTGATAAAAGGAAACACCAATGTTTAATCTAAGCTTCTTATATGCGCAGCGGAACCTATGTTCACATTCGACCCGTATTAGAAAGTAATTTACTTGAGTGGTATCAGTATCGGTAGAAGCGTAGTTATTGCGGTAAGCTGCTAGATGGAAGATATCAAATCGAAAAGCAAGGCCATGAAGTGGAAAGTAGCAGTTCAGTGAGCGTTAGAGTTGCAAGGAAACAAGTGAACTTCCTGCGTGTTCCGTATGCAGACGGGTGAGTGGAAAAATGGCATGAATCTCGTGCTATGCACCCGTGGCCACATGAGATGTAGCAGACTCATGCGCAAACGTGGGCACAGTTAGGAGCAACATGTTGCACCAACAGCAAGAACGAGGTTTGGAAAAGTGCATTAAATATTCCATCATACAGGAAAATTTTGCATGAATTATGGAATGACGAAATAGTAACTAAATTTTAGGCTGACTTGCAGAACAACTTTCTCATGATACCAGCTAGGTGGTACAGGATACTTTCGTTCCAGCGAGTGGTTTGGTGGCAGTGTTCCAGGACCTGGTGGCTTTTCGCCTCGTAGGTGTTCTCCCTATCTAAATCGACATATGTCTGTTTAACAATGTGAACTGGCGGATGTGACTCAGCCCCAAAGGAACCACTGCCCTGGCCATACTCCGGTGGGACATTGTATTCCAGCACTCTTATAAGGAAATTGTGAAGAGGATTGAGCCCCTGTTTGCTATCCAATTAAACGGAGGTCGTATAAACTGCGTAATCAGTCACCTGCTCTCAATGGCAAAGATTCCCCGAATTTGCCTCGCTGCACTGCTGGTAGACCATTCAGCCAAATGCTCGGGTTGTGTCCCCTTAGACACTTCTCTACTAATGCTTGGGCAACCAATAGAGACATCGAAGAATGGTGTATTATGGGTAAAATATATTGCCTAACAAGTCTCGTTGGATAGACATAATTTAAAATAGAATACCTGATGATATAATGCAAACGCTTTCGGTGGACTTACCACGATGTTCCCAATGATATGTGCACCAAAGAACCCATGTTCACGCGAAAACATGTAAACACAGCTGGATGGAATTTTGGAAACACCGTTTGACTGCCTTAGGTGGCCACCTGTCTAACACACTCAATGAATTTTACAACGAACGCGACAATGCTTCGTCAGTCGTATTTTAATCACTGTTGGGTTGTGGAGATCGTTCCACGGCTAACACACTCTAAGGGAGAAGCAAATCCGACGACATTCCATTCTGCTATAATGTATCGTAAGGTTCGTAAGATTACCTCAAGCGTTGCTGTAGTGGTTCAGCTACAACCGCGGGCTGCAGAGGTGGTTTTGGTTTTTCAGAATCCGGTAAGCCACTAGCAGCTCCCCCAGTAAGCGCCCATATCAATCACTGTACATTCCTATGGAATTTAATCCATGCTTTATGGTAGCTGGAAGAGGCGCCTAACGTTCTTCGATGCCCTCTGCTGAGAAGACTCCAGAGTAGTGAGGTACTGTTTCTGTCAAGGGTTCCACGCCTTGATGGCTTATTCCACATGCGGTCGCAAGTAGACATTAAGAATTTGTGGGATGATTGAGGGGTCAAACCGACCAATATCTTGAGTACTGGTTGCCGAAGTTTTCTCGGATTGTTTCGAGTAACGGAGATTGTAATGCAAAATCACGCACATTGAAAGCATGTTGCAAGCTGCGTTCTTTAACCGTGTAGATGCTCACCGACTGATGATGCAGGCAAAACACCTTGCACGTGGCTGTGTTAAAATAGAGTTGGCTCCTCGTTGACCAAGGGACATATGGTATGATACATATAAAAAAATGCCAAGCTGAATCCTCCGTTGTTGAGGAAATTTGGCAATACAACCAAGGATATGATCTAGAATCCATACCTCTGTAGCCAGTGAAACAATGTGTGGTGATCCAGACGATTAAAAGCTATGGAAACGTCCAGGTAACTGATACCGATTCTGGCTGCACTATCGAACAGCATCACCTTTACTACTAGTTTATCATTATCAGATACTATTACATTCGAACTGCGTTCAACTCGATGGACTGAGCAGACTAATGGCGTTGTCTGCTAAAGAATAGTGTATTCGGAAACGTGTACCGCCACTCTACTTGCTTCAAACAAACATGTTTCTAGCAGAGTGAAAGCTAACGGCAAACTATCTTCACCATTCGTCGTCAATAACAGTGTACGATAGCCATTCCCGTCTCTACGTTTCGCTTTCATTAGAAAACTAGGTATTGCTAATGAACGACCTGGAACGTCTCCATGGTTCAGATGTAGAGATTCTGCTATGTAACTGAATGAATGACTTGGGCTGCGCTGATTATATTGCCTTGCCAGGTGACAACCCAGTCTATGAAGGTCATACTAAACCGCTTGTTAACTGTAACTACCAAGTACGGCACGAACTTCGCGCCCACGAAATGCAAAAATCTACCCAAGTATTTCAGAATGTTTGAATACAAATCGGTTTTGGTAGAGATTTATTGTGGCAACGTTTCGCCCTTGACACAAGAGCTTCCTCAGGCCAGTTCAAGTATTGGCATCCACCTGCCCCAGTACTGACTCCTGAATGCATGCCTCATGAACTAGTGGAAAGTTTCATCTAACTTTGGAGCTGCGTTTATGCTGATGTACACTGGACCGGGGGGGAGTACACTTCGTACTGCAATAGCCCGGTCAACTGTGCTAATCTGATGCATCTGTGGCGTCGTAGTGAAGTCTGCTCTCGGTAAAGGGCAGGGTTCATAATGCCTGTGTTCGTGCAGTAATTTTGCATGGAGGAGAGTCCAAGCTGAGCTGCGAATATGAATTATATCGGATTTCGGTCTTCGACAACAGTTACCTACAGGGAGAAATCTTATATGTGGTAGAATCACCATGTATCCAAAAGCAGGGTTACATGTTGAGTTTTAGCTAATACGGAATTCCCTCCTGACAAGCAAAACGTACCTGCAGCAGGATTGCATAGTTAATGTGCTATATAGTTACCCAGCTGCTTCTCTACAACGTGACTTAACGCAGCCATCATTCACTCATTCGAATCGGAGTAACTCCCCGCATTCAGTGGGCATATTTCTGTGGAGTTGTTCCCTACGGACCAGGATTCGTGTAACCCAAGCTGTTTTCATCCGTCTTGTGCCCCTATCCGCTCGTGCAACGTTGTTGCTTCTTAAAAAATCTTACAGATGCAAAATTGCATTCGGTAAAGGATTTTCCACACTAACTGGTGTTCCTAGAGTTCCTATTACAGGATGACATCTAAGGAAGCTAGGAACCAAGCTATGGCCGGCATCCACCCATTACAAGACATGTTAAATAGCCTTACCCCACAGGAATCAATGTCGAGCGAATGCACGCGAATGTGACAATGAAAGTGAAGACCGATGATCTTGGACCTTATGCGACCTAAGATCGGAGGAGTTTCCTTGCAACAACAGCCGCCATTAAACATGAATTCCTTTAACAGTAACTACGGTGGATCAAATTGCGCCCGTGGTTAGCATAGGACAAACATGTCATAACTGTGCGGATTCATGGCCCCTGAACAAGGCACTCAGCTTGTGCCTGATGTGCAAAGGAAATTCTAATTATCATTTGTATAGTTGTGCTCATAAAAGTGTGAAAAACCGACCGAAACAATGAGCAGATGGCGAGTTTTAGTGCGTTGACATTGGATTAGAAGAAAACCGATCTTGATCCCCAACAACACCTCTGAGCTGCGCCCCAATGTTGTAGACTAAAGTCTATAACAACAACAACCACACTTCGGTAGCTGCATCACGTAATGTTACATATCATAACCCCCAATTAGGAAAGTCACATTCTATGGGAGATGTAAATAACAATTCGGTTATGATACCAGCAACCAAAAGCTAGAGGAAATCCAGTACAGATGAAAACACCGGAAGTGGATCCCGTAAGTACATTATAGCTACCGAGTACCAGCGAAGCGATGCAGCTGTCGCGATGGTCCCCAAAAACCTGTAAACAACTGAACCGGTCAGCCAAGAGATAAACCTAAAGCCTTAGACAGAACTACGGAGTGTTTAAGGTCGTATGTATTAACATTTCAGAGTCCAAATATGGCACGATGAAGGGTAAGTGATCAGATGGTCACAACCTGTTGAATTACATTTGAGATGTTACCGGCACTCAAGTTGATCCAACTGTGTTGAGATACGTAACGCGTCACCCAACAGTGAACTACCATGAACCGCGATATCGTTGTTTAATGCTCTACTCGGTAGATGAGACAGAGGTTGTCATACCCTCTGCGCAGTTAGTATTCGCAACTGACCAAGCGGGGTGCATATATTACCCGAGATCCCACGGAATGGGCGCCCAAATCATACGGACAATCAGGGCAGCTACCTTAAACATGACAGCACGAAAACATATTTGTTCACGGTGTTCCCCAACTTCTGGATTCTCCTGAGCACGAAGCGAAAACACATGACTGAACGCAGTGGCACTACATCCGCGAAGCACTCGATATGGAAACTGTTATCGCAAAATATGTGGCAAGGATTCCTGCATCACTCAACTACCAGTGCTGGGACCCAAAAGTAAGGAAACCGGTGCTACACTGCGAAGGAAGAGCAGACATCCTATCGGATAACAGGTTGAAGTTTCGCTCCAAGTTGGCAACCGAGATTCGGCTAATGACAGCAGGCGCACGGTCAGGATTGGTCGACAGCTCGCTGGAACATGCAACCGCAGTCGAACCATTGTCTCCACAATGCTGCGGAGAGCTAGACTCAATAGCACTCACGACACTTGAGAGGACAGAGGGAAGCAGGAAAGCACATCACAACCTGTAGTGTTGTCTGCTGTCATACACTCTGACTAAAATCAGAGAACCAACGACCCAACAAACAAACGATTTGTGGTCGACCGCCAAACCTCCGGTTTAAAACTACACCACAACCTGATGCACATCAATGCAATTCTAACATCCATAAACTTATTCTGTTTTTACACTGACGCACATGGGGCTTAGCAGTAAGTTGATCGAAATTAGAGAACACCAAGCACCACAACAGCGGGGTCCCATCATGATTACGAAGATGGCTGATTTTGAGAGCAAGTTCCAGACATGTTGCTGCTTCGGAACGGTACATATCTGGAATTGGTGGTAGTGTACTTATAATGCTAAGGTCCGATGTGAATCCATTGATCACCTAGAAATCCGCACCACTGCTTCCCTCTGGTACCAGTTATAGCTTCAGAAGAAGACAAAAGACTAGTGGCCGTAATTTTCCATCCACCAATCTCCATGTCGTAAATGGACTACATACGGAACTAGCGTTTGAGGTTAGCTCTCAAAAGTCATACAATCATATTATCATCGCGAGAGGCTTGGACGTGTACGACTTGGGAATAACAACCAATTGTGAAACAGAGTTTAGTGCTTGTTTGCGTGCTTACCTGCAACTACCCTCTGAAAAACCCGTCACATCTCTCACCAGATTTCGAATTGGTAACAGACCGTAGATACTTGATCTTAACTCACCAACAAAGAACTCATGGTGAACGGAATAGTTACAAGCACACCATTGGGTCGCTGTGACCATGTTACCCTACGGTTTGACAATATATACCGTGCGGAATATCTGAAATGAACTATATACTAAAACACAATCCAACATGTTATTGTTGTGACCGCTAGGCCTCGGAAAATTACTCGACAGTTCAATTCACCAAACAGATTTAAAATACCACCAAAAGCATTCTGTGCTGTATGGGCTGTTTGTACCAGTGTCAGTAGCCACAGTCGGCGCCACGTGTCGTTAGCGATCAGAATAATAGCTGAAGCAGTATCAAATACTAACTTCACCTGCCCGCCATTGATTTTCACCATGTTGCGCTTACGCCTGTTGAAAGTCGCGCTGATCGTTCTGATCCCATCGGGCCGTCTGAACAGTGTGGCATAGTTGCGCTACTTCCATGTCAAGATAGGATCATTTGCCAAGCAATACTATAGTCTTTAGCACCTCTACTGCCGCATCGGTTGCAAATGTGTTTCTTAAATGTTCAACGTCAAGCGAAATTGCTTTCTCTACAAAACTAACACGCAGAGGGAGGTTTGGAATCTGATGGACTCACGTGAATTGGTGCTTTATGAAGAGTACGGTTATATCTGCATCTTTGGCTGCTTGTCGGCCGCAAATGTAGATGAGACAGTTGTACTGGTTACCGGTCATCTTGTGAAAATTTGATCGTACGCACTCGCGAATCACACGGCTTGAATAGCCCACCAAATCTTTGTCTTCTTTCTTAGTCATTGTCAGAAAATTATAAAGAATGTTGGACAGTGATGCCTGTTCATCGACAGTTTGTGAGAAGAATGCCAGGACCTCACCAAACTACAGGTCAATGCTCTTCCTTGGGAGAATGAAATTTGTGAACATTTCATATTCGGAAAAATCCAGCTTCTGAAGCATGAGGAGAATTTTCATCTCCTATCATATCTTGAGGAAATTAACTCAGAACATATCCTCTTACTGGTGAAACCAGGAAGCGAGCGTTACATAGACATCGGGATCATAATGAAATCCGCTGAACTGCTGGGTCAGTGTTTCTAGAAAAGGAAAACTTTCCCATGCC
>CALYDF020008173.1:0-11899 GCA_944474145.2 Dicrocoelium dendriticum | reverse complement strand
TTGACAGCTTCATAAGAACTTTAACCAATGGTACGAAACAAACAGTGTTCACAGCTAGAGAGTAAATCGTGTGGGCATTAACATTCAATAATGAGTGAAGACGATTGAGACGACCGTAAGCACAGGAGGTTGGGGGCGGTACGTCTATGGTACGTGCGTGTGTCCATAGCTGATGATAGGCCAACAAGTAGACAATTGGGATAGATAAAAATGGGCTCCACCCATCCACGATTGAACGAAAAATAAACGTTTGTGCAAGGCGATTATGCCAAAAGCGTCGTCTTGTCATTCCCACCAATCCTGGGGTAATGGTTACCGATGGACTTCGGTCAACTAATCTTCTCTGATCTTAGTGTACGATATCGACGACGAAACTCGCGCGTGAACTAATAGGTGGAATCCCCATGTCAAATATTACCGCATAAAGCTTGATGCATTGGTAAGCCGGACAATGCGTTTTGATATCAGTGGCGATTTTGTTCCCTTGTAATTCGCCTTAGTCTGTTGAGTTAACCGCAGTTTACGAACCGAATTAGTTTGTTCGAAACGCAGACCAAATGACTAGACTTCTTTTATTATTATCATTACAGTGTTACAGACAGCTCGCTTAGTGCACACTGTACGCTGTATTACCTTCTTCTCTAAGACATGGGTAGAGGCCCACATCTGAGCATTATCTATTTTCAAACTTATGACTACCTGAGTAATGGAAATCATTGTGCGTCTAAAGACGAATTTGTGTTCGGTTCCTGCTTACAGGCATACCAAAACGTAGAGCATATATAACCCTAATTCTGGGTTATATTTCCAACATTCAGAATGACATTGTTTCTTGAGACACTACGCTATTCGCAGCGGTGGTAGCGTGTTGATGCGGTTGAATAATCAGTGCGATCTTCCATTTAGTGCCATAAGCTTAGACAATCTTTTGATTCATTGAGCACTGCTGCATTGGGCGACGGTTTGCCATTTGCCTCGGAGTGCACACACTCGCCTGTTGCCTGAATAACCATGACAAGGCTCGATTAATGGTTAGTGTTAGTTGGAAAATATTTTGGTTGAAGTCAATGGTTCATTTGTTCTCCGAGCTTGGCGATTTTCTCGCAAACGTTTCACCACCATGCGAGGTGGCATCCTCAGTGCAGTGATATGTAGCGTACTAGCTTACTAAATGAATCCTCCCTCCATGATCGACCTGCAGGTGACTTCGAACGTGGCAGTGTCGATTTTAGGTCTCGTGACCTCTACCCACTTTCGCCAAGGCTAAAGTCGGCGCCCGATTTGTTCTGCCTCAAACGGCGTGACAAAAGGTTCTTTCTTTCTTTCTGGCGTAGTGGTTCGTATATTGAATCGATGTCCACACGCATGTTGATTGAATGTTTTGTTGAGAACCAAGCTTCCAAGAATTCTTTTTCTTTTCTTGTTTCACCCCGTGCCAGGACTTCTGCTTTGCTCCAATCGAAGCTATGTCCTTCTTCATCTACATGTATTGAAACTAGCGACGATGCATAATGCTTTACACAGGCTCTCTTATGTTCTTGTATCCTTGTTACCAATTTTCTTCCTGTTTGGCCAACATAATCCCTTTCGCAATCTCGGCAAGGTATTTTGTATACCACATTGCGTTGTTCATGTGCTCGTAGATTTTCTTTTGGTTTTGAAATGGTTTTTCTCAACGTGGCAGTTGGTTTGTGTGCTACGATGAGATGTTGCTGTTTGAATAGTCTGGCTGCCATTTCCGATATGTTCTTCATATATGGCAGAACAACCCGTTTCTCCGCTGTCGTTGCTGTGTTTGTTGTTGCCGCTGCTGCTGTTGTTTTTGTTGTTGCCGCTGTTGTTATTGTAGGTTGTATGTTGACGCTGTTGTGAGTCAGACAACTTCAAATGAAGCTTCGTGGGTATCCGTTGAATTGAAAACATTTGAGCAGGTGTTTTTCTTCTTTTTGCTTTACTTCTGTGGTACTGCAGTGTGGTTGCACTCCGCGAAGCAGTGTCCACACACAAGTTACTTTTTGGCATTTCGAGGGGTTGCTGTTAAAGTTCAGCATTTTGGTCTGCATGTGTGCCTTTCCTGTAGACCGATGTTTGCAGCTCGCCTTCCATAGTTCTTGTTACTAATACATCCAAAAAAGGGATCGGCCTTTCCTTCTCCAGTTCCATTGTAAATTGGATCCCTTCCATGGCGTTATTCAATAGCTGTTGTGCGAATGTTATTTGGTTGTGTCTGATTATCACAAAAGTGTCGTCCACATACCGAACCCACAGTTTCGGATTGATGAGTGGTAGTACCTCCTCCTCCAATTTCTGCATAGCCATCTCTGCGATGAGCCCTGACACAGGTGATCCCATTGGTGCGCCTTTCAATTGCTCGTAACTCTTTCCATTGAATGAGAAGTGGGTCGACAAACACAAGTGGAGTAGTTTACATACATTTTCGGTCGTCATTTTGCCGATTTGTTGTTCACTGACCTTCAGCCGATCCGTGATGACCGCTATTGATGTCTGCAAGTTGACAGACGTGAAGAGTGCAGTCACGTCGAATGATATCATTGTTTTATCATTATCTACTCGCAGGTCTTTGATCTTTTGCAGAAACTGCTGGGCATTGGTTATGGAATATTGCGATCCATAGGTTAAATGTTTGAGGCGTCTCCACATTTCTTTCGCCAGGTTGTACGTGGGTGTTCCAGGGAGAGACACGATAGGCCGCAACGGTACATTATCTTTGTGCACCTTTGGGAGTCCGTAGAATTGCGCGATGTTCGAGTCGCGGGCTCTCATCCTCTCGCGCTCTTCTTTCGTGATTTGCTTCAATTCCTGAAGTTGCTTCAATGTTTTGTTTACTTTGTTTGTCAGCTGCGAAGTTGGATCGGTGTCGACGCACCTGTAGGTTGTTGTGTCATTCAAGAGACGTGTAGCCTTCTCAATGTAATCCTCTCTATTCATTATGACACTCATTCGTCCCTTGTCAGCTGGTAGGATAATGATTGTTTCATCAGACTTCAGTGTATTCATTGCCTCTTTCTTGTCTGGTTAAGGCGTTGTATTGCTTGTTGTGCGTTATAGCAGGAACAATTGTGTGTCTTATTTGCTTCTGAGTCTCTTCGTCTAATCCATTGGATTGTTCATGTGCAGCTTTTAAGTTTTGCTCCCGTCTATATTCGCAAAGACTATTCACTTTTACGATAAATGCGCATACGTTGCTTAAACTAAACCGATCGAATGTATTCAGGCGGACATCAGTTGCACTAATTTGATTTGGAAAGTCCATAACCAAATCTCACCGTTTCATTCATTTTTGGAGAAATAAGGGGAACTGCTGTGTTTGCTAAACGAAGCAAATCTAGTGAGTATCTATAAACACCACACTGCCAATTTTTCAATTAGCTATTAAGCATACATTTAGCAAAGTTACTGCATAGACATAAAGTCGTGGAGCAGATTTTGACACCGACCGCTTCACAGCATTTAATCAGTAAAAAGTGAGGAAGTCCGCTGCCACAAAACTCTTCACTACGCCTCTGTTTTCGCATCCTGTTTCAGTGAAACAACCGTTGAATATGCTTTGAAGTTTCTATGCACACTTC
The DNA here is from genome assembly GCA_944474145.2 of Dicrocoelium dendriticum. Classification (NCBI taxonomy): domain Eukaryota; kingdom Metazoa; phylum Platyhelminthes; class Trematoda; order Plagiorchiida; family Dicrocoeliidae; genus Dicrocoelium; species Dicrocoelium dendriticum. The sequence goes on along the minus strand of CALYDF020008173.1, from coordinate 8,309 downwards.
AAAGCATCTGGAGCATGTAGGCAGAGTAGATTGAGCGCAAATTCGAACTTTTACTAACTGCGAGCAATAGATGCGGAGGAGAAGTGGACGCTATTAGTTTTAATATACAAAGGCAGCGAGGAATGATGGTCCCGGAGAAACAACTACATGATAACCAATGGACTGCATCACGCAAGTGCATGAGTTATCCAGTTGTCTTCAACAGGAGTGGATACAAATAATTTCAAGCAAATAATGGTAAAATATGTCGCGATTTGGACCAAAAATTCGCCATTGCATAACTTTCTTTAATAAATGTTGGACCGTTACCTCACGCTGGACGTAACGCATTTGGGAAGTATCCCTCTTGTTAGAGTAGATGGTGTGATCGATTAATTATAGGTGGTTGGCAATTTGGGTGTTGAATGCATTTGAAGGAATTAAATAGTAGCATTAGTGGCGGAACTTTAAACTCAGGTCGATTGAAGCTTATTTAAACTTTCGTTTAATTCCTTCACACACAAAGTGATGATAACCAAATCAAGTAATTGCCTTGCTAGGGATCTGACACCGTATTTACTAGTTAGATTTCGGGAAGGAGGGCTGACATAACTTCGCAATTAGTGGTGGTCGGTTCTGGTTTGCTCCTCCACGCAAATTTACTATTAATTGACGGTACTACAATCGCAATCTGGATGGTAATACGATATACCCTATCTGGACATGGTTCTCGATATCCATCTCGTCAAGCTGGCTATACTCATGTGACTCCGTCTTTTGGATTACGTGGGATGGACATTTTACCAACATCAGGTCTATTGGTTAAAACAAGTTCAAACTTTATGAAATCGTGATTTGTGCACATGCTTAAATAAGATGCCAATTAGCGAAAATATCTCCTTGTAATATAGTTCTACTCAAGCTAGGGTAATTATGGGAAAAAACATACAACACGTTAAGTTTATTGGTAAAGTAACACAGAATATGCAGAAACTGCAAAATACATTCGTTTGCAAATGAAGTACCCTCCTTGCAGTCTCGGTTGAGAATATGGCTCAATTTGAAGAATATCCCGCCTAACCAGTTCAGTCTGAACACACTGAAACAACAAACCTTCCAGCGATTTCTCTCTGAACACGGCGCTTAAGATAATCATTTGGCTTGTCAGTACCAATCTCGTGACATCATCTGCGACAAGGCGCTTAAGACTGCATGTTCCAAACCACAAGCGAGCGCACATCGGCTCTCACTACTCCGTCGTCTGTAACACCGCCCAGCTGACCTTAAAACACGCCGAGATTGGTCTTTCATACACTATGGTACTTCACCGCAGTTGGACAACACCGACTAAAACTTACAATACCTATTATTGCTATGTCTAAAAATTATTTCTCTTTTCTTGCTTTGCCAAGTTCTGTCATTCTGCTTCACATTCCCTGTAAATTGTATGTGTTATTTTCGTCAAATTCTGCTTGGGTTGTTTGATATCCTCGGTGTGAATGCACTTGATGTGAATTTTTACAAGGTGCTCACTTGTCTAACAATCTCAATCAAAATTACTAGCTCCAAGAGACTAATAATTTCTGCTGAGTTTAAAAGGTGCACGAACCGCGTTTCCGCGCTTAGCTCAGAGAGCGCTGCGGCACAACCACGGACTTGTGTACGTCCGGTAGGCATGATCTCCTAATTACACTGACTGGACTGTAGCTGCTGTGCATGCTGAAGTATGTGGACCGTCTCCGTTGATGAAATGTGGCCTCATAGCTTACCTTCCGGTCTTATATCTTCGATTTAACTTTGGATATGGGGTGTTTGGATGGAGCTGCGGATGGTGAATCGTAAGCCACCCATGGTCCCTCTGTAAGCGCAGGTTTCGTGTGGCTACATTTTGAAGGAAACTGGGACGCAAATCGGAACCTGCTGTCCTCGATCATCTTGCCTAAATACATGCAGGAATTGGTCCTATCTAACCACATGCGCGTTTGCTGATGTAAACAGTTGACTAATGGGTAACCTAACATAACTTCGGTTTAATCGTCTTTGTAAACTTGGTGACCAATCCGCAACAATGGACTCCAATTTCTAGTGGTTTTGTACCGGTTTATACACCTCATCTTAAGGCATGTTCACTGACTGATTTCGGCACGTTAGCAGACTGCTCAATTGTGAAGAATTGATGTGCATATATATTTTTCTGTTTGACTGGCTAGTCGAACAACCTATCCTTCCTGCTAGCTGTGTGGTTCGAGTTTACCACGTTCCAGCAAATAGTTCGACATTCGTGTTCCGGTACGCGCTGGGTTTTCACCTGGCAAGGATTCTCACTATAAACATCCACAAATATCCGTTTGACAAAACTGCGAATGCGCGGATATGACCAGGCAATAAGCAAAGTCACATATTCTAACTTATCTGGATGATCTGACCCAAGCTACAGACGTGGCTCAACCAAAACGAGGATTTAGTTTTCACACTTCATGTCTGACCGAAATCAATCACAAGTACTACGTCGCATCCACAAGTTCATGCAACACAACCACACTCGTCCTTTGGTAGGTGTATTCATGCATAAGATTTGTATTCGTATGTCACTTGTAAACCGGTCAATTTTAGAAATAGCAGTCCTTGTTGTATCACCATGTCCATGTCGATGTAGGCGTGTCTCATACTGTCGAAAGAAAAACAATTCAGTTATTTAATATTTACATGTTACCGTGAACAAAATCTGTACAAATTTTGATCTTTCCGTAAGTGCGAAGACTCTCGAAACGTACAGAAATACAAACTTTATTTATTATTTAAAGGTATTGCGGAAATCTCCGGAACCACATGAATAGCCTTCAACCACTAAGGAACAACTTGACACACAAAGGCCTATATGGCACAAGGAAAGCGGCTGTTTTTGCAAATTTCTTCTCATACTTTTAATGGTAATATGGTTGCTCTGTTCCAAAGCAGCAATATTTTACTAAAATATAGATATATGGGCCATTAAGATGAAAAATTTTGGTCCTAGATACTGCAAAAATCGAAAGACCAATTGGTGACACTCCAGGAACCAAAGTTTGTTTGGATTTTCGCCTCTCAACAAAATTTCAATATTATAGCAATAGGATGTTTTAGCAAATAGGTAAACAAATCGAAGGAAACTGACGAATTAAACTATTGAACTCAAGTGCACGGGCCGTTCCTTTCGTTGATTTTATCAACCGTAGTGATCCGGTGGCATACACTTATGCCTCGTGCCTTTTAATAGGAGTTCTGCTTTCTCCGCCTGGAAGCAATTAATTGTAACATAGAGAATGCATCTGAACAAACTTCTTTATTGTTATTCCACTGACATCTCATCCTGTTTAATTCATAACGCATCAGACCAATATCTTGTTTCAAGTGATGTGTTATACATCACTCGAATGGGGGTATTTTCACGCAAATTCATTGCTTGGGATCTTCAAAGTTGAACGTCGTAGACAGCGCGTGCACTCGCAGCCAGTGGAGGAGTAAAGGGGTGTCCAGTTCATAATTTGTTCTGCAAGCTAGGAAAAATTTTTGCAGTTTCCTCACCAGTTGAGGGGACTTTGTCAGTTTTCATTGTGTAGTTGCAATCCCACTGAATAGGTTACCAGTATTTGAACAGCTAACAAATGCTGACCGAATTTGTACTCTTCGGTCCAAATAACTAGTCAATTGCACGTTCGTTGCTTGGTCGCCACTTCTTTCTTGCTAAGGTTGTAATTTACGCTCCGCGTAACCACATGCTTTGGTAGACTGGTTCAAATCAATACACAAGCTTTTAGCACTATCATCGGAAAATCACTTTTAATGTTTTCTCTTCAAGTTATTTCACCACCTGTGTCATAACATCATTTTTATCTCAGTCAACATGCACCGGGCCACGTATGATAAATAATGGCAACAGCATAGGCAATTGTACACTAATAATCGTCAATATAACTACCTCCCTGTTTAGCCTAATAAAAGGTACTCGAATTATTTACGCAACTTTGTAAATGATATTCTAGTGTTCCCGTACTTTCATTGTGGTGGATGGTATGTGAATTATATCAGGTGGGGTGGCTTGATGAGTCTAGCTAGCAGCTGCGCCTACCTTGGATACAGTGTTGCTGATTTCACACAAAGAAAGCTTCATCTTATCGGAGCATACACGTACTCGGTTACAGCCTAGTCTGTGGCAAGTCTGCCAGAAGGCACTCGCACACTTGCAAACACCACAGCGCCAACAGAATGTTACCTTGAACGAAATGCTTTCTGTCATCCGTACAAGCATTTTCACACGGCCTGGCTCAAAGCAACAGTAAAAAACGATGTGTCAATAAGAACCTCCGTATATACTGGGAAATTTTTCGAGTCAAGCTTAATTAATCCTGTGACCGGGTACTGCGGGTTATTCAACGGTTGTACAGTTTAAAATCGGAAGCCCTTCAAGACAGTATCAGACGCTGAGGATAGCACCTTTATGAAGGGGGTAAAACTACAAAGCGCTCATATCAAGTTAAACAGCACGAACTGCCTTATCTCCCTGCACTTCATTGTCTTTAACTGAAGCGAAATTTGTCCTCGGTACCATGTATTTCTTCAGACAGGCATTCAAAAGTCAAGTTGCAAAAATCGTCTTGCATGCATGGGAAATGAATGGGATTATTTGTGAACCGAGAAATGATATTCCAGCTTGACATCGGGGCTCGGATCACAGATTTCAAACAGTTTGTGATATAAAGCACACGCGTGACACATCAGTATCCTATATATAACGGCCTAAGTTGAAGAGAATGACGAGGCCAAATGCGGTTACGAACCCTATTCCGGGTATCCAGTCGACCCCAAGAAGGTGGGTACCAAGTCGCTCAATGAGTAATATATAATATGAGTAACAAACTGGTTGTCATATTGAATCTCGACGAGTGAAGTTTACGGCATATTGGAGGTCGATTAGTATTCAGCGAATATCCACTTCAGTTACTGCATTACAACAATACGACCAAATAGCAGCCCATTGGATTAGAGCTAGCAAATTACCTTCACACAACTTGTGCCATCGACTTTGACCATATACAACCTGGTTGCCAGCTGCAGGTTGCCGCCTTCTTGATTGTATTCCTCACAGCTCAGAGGGCTCAAGCCTCATCTTTGTGTATGGAAAATTTGGCAACCAGACTCCAAAGTAGATTGCGTCCCATCACCGCTGAATTCATCTCACTTGCGTACATTGGAGTAGTCAAATTCTAACACCAATCTGAATAGCCTTTTACACCCTCGGCTCAAAAACTGATTCCGGTTTGTTACATTTGTTACATAGTTTGAAAGTGCAAAACCATCCACTGGGTCACCAACAACATTGTAAAATCCACCGGGTAGCACGTACACCTTCCTTCCCTCAATGCACATCATGGGCAATGTGGATTTTCAATAGGGCTAAGCGATACCAATTGCTTGACGAGAAATGTCTGTGTGTGTGGTCTACTTGACCATTGCGTAAGTTAGTCTGCTGTCCCTAAGAATTTCTTTGAGTACTTTACCTGTTAAGCAAATTATTATGATTTATTACATCCTGACCACATACATGAAGTGAACACAGTACAACAACTTGAAATTTCTAGTTCATCTCAGATCGCGAACCCCTCCTTCGTTACTGATTTACGAGGGACAGCAATGGGGAAATCAATCCACATAGGCAAGCTGTGGCCAAAACACATGCTGTTATGATCGTATCAGAGGCTGAATTTGGCTGTGAAAGAAAAGCCCTAAGGTCAGGAACCTCCGGAGAACAAGTTCGTGACCTAGATGTTGTGGCTATTAAGGGACCATCCGTTTGAAATATAAAAAACATTTGTTAGCGTAAAAGCGTGTGTTGATTGCAACGATTACCGAAACATTCAGAAGCTTGCTTGCTATTCAAACTGAGCGTGCGTTTGATTGGGTTTCTCGGTTGCAGTTGAGAATTCACATTTTTTTGTTTCCATAGTTATATTTCATGAAATGTGTGAAATGAATATGAATGTCAGTGAATTCGTTTTTCAAAGTGCCCTGCGTGTTTTCGCTTTCATTGCAGCATTCGCGTGGCTGTTTTGGCAAACCTATGCTTCGATGTCCAAAGAGTGACCCGGTTACATTCTTTCGCACTTTTGTCTTTCGTTTTCTCACAGCCTTTTTTGTATTTTCTATAGATTCTGCGCTTCAATTATATCCATTGTAATAAACCTATTTGTTTGAACCCACGGATAATGAAAGCCAACTCATGGTTGTTCTCAGGTAGATGCAGGTCCACTATAATATTGTTCCTTTTAGCTCCAAACGTTTGCGTCGGGTGTGCAGATGCAGATTCATGCTGGCACCAAACGGCATTCATTATACCTTCTGACTGCACATTCGGAGTGACGATGCTCTGCAACAGTTGTATGTAGGAGGATTATACTAAAGGTCAGACATTATTATTGTTCAGCAAAAACCTACAGGGCACACTACTGGAAAAGAAAAATGAGCCAATGTTTTTCGATCCGTCAGACTTGGCAGGTCATGAACTTCGCAATATTTTGCACAGATGAATTGCTACATAGCCGTGGGTTAGGTGTCGCCTAGATCAGTTACGTCACGTCATAAACCAGACAGAACTAATTCTAACTGGTGAACACAGTGTAATTGGTGTTGAGGGATTTGCCGAATATTGCGTTTGCACTAACTGCATATCTATTCCACAACGGCGCAAGCTGATAATATACCCGTGAAGGTGCGAAGCAGCCAGGTTTGTCTGATGTTGTAAATATTGAGAGCTTTAACAAAGTACTTCACCATACCACGCACATAACGATTGTTAATGAGGGGGGAAAAGAGGAGCATAATGTCGTAGAACATATGAAGAATATTGGGGTGCAGAGTGTATAGAAAAAAGCCAAAGCCTGGATGAAACGAAAGACAAAAGTGCGAAAGAAGGTAGCCGGGTCACTCTTTGGACAACGCAGCATAGGTTTGCCAAATCAACCAGGCGAATGCTGCAATGAAAGCGATAACACGCACGGCACTTCCAACGACGAATTCACTGTCATTTATATTCATTTCACACATTTCATGAAACAGAAGTATAGAAACAAATAAATGTATATTCTCGAAAGCAACCGGGAAACACACTCAAACTCATGTTCAATTTGTGTAACAAGCAAGTGTCTGCGTCGGTAATAGTTTTATTCAACAGTAAAGGGTTGTGCTGCCTGCTGGAGACAAGAGTGCGTCTGGGCAGAATGTAATCTAAGGTAATGGCATAAGCGAAAATATTATAAATTTAGAAAGTGCTGCTGGCAGTATCCTACCAATTAGCGGCGGCAGCAGCCTAACAAAAGCTTCCCGATATTTTGAAAGCCAGTCTGGATTTGAAAACAGTTTTTGGTTGCGAATGTTTTGTCATAAATTAGGACAAGCGAATGGTGCTCATTAAAGGCTCATCGCATAAGGCCAGAATGTCCTTAATTGCTAACACAGCGAGCTATTATCCATTTCGCAGCGATCCCAGTTGTTAGCTTGTTAAACTCCGTGAATGCCGTCTACCAATCAATCGAATCATGACACTTCGCATGTGGATTCAGTGTTTAGCCAACACTCACTTCCCACAGCCGGCTATACTGGTTTCCGTTGGTCTACCCTGAGATCGTATCATGACACGTCGATTACGGCAATGTTTTTTAGGCAGCATTCACTTCTCACAATCGAACGGTCTATGTTCAGTTGGGCTGCACGTCGATCGTAGTCACGCTTTTCGCGCCAATGTGTCCCCTACCTACTCCTGCTATCCACTTTCCGGAAACCAACATACCCTATTGGACAGTTGGCAATTCAGTTTGCTAAATGCAGTCTCTTCGAGTCACCGACATAACATCTAAAACAATTTATACCCACCCACCATCGAAAATGCATGTATGGAATACATTTTTCTTCAGTCGGTTAGCATTGATTTCTTATATGACCAATTTCGGTAGTGGGTGGATCAAAGGATCTCGGTCTGAATTATAAAGGATTTTGCTACATAACTTCTATTTTTCTGCTATTCAAAGTAATATCCTGTAATACGAGTGCAAATGCTTTTTTCGGTATTCATAATTTGCTCTCCCTGGTTGTAAGATATACGAACACTTTTCATCTAAAAATAGCTGCATGGCAGTTACCAGTTCATCAGTATTGTAAAGTCTTGAACCTGGAATTGAGATTGCAATATTTGAAACACGAGAAGTCTGATGGCGCCAGATCTTCTTGATAAATGGGAAGTATTAGCAATAATAATTCCACAAATGACCGCTTCCGTCAAGGTCCTTGTATCGAAGGGG